>APFE030222073.1:0-10597 GCA_000404065.3 Pinus taeda
AGAGGACATTTGGAAAACCACATTTAAAATTAAACAAGGATTGTTTGAGTGACTTGTTATGCCTTTTGGTATTAAAAATGCTCTAGCGACATTCATGAGAGCAATGAATGATGTTTTGATACCATTTCTAGATGACTTTGTCATTGTGTACTTAGATGATATACTCATATTCAGCAAATCCAGAGATGAACATGTCATACATGTAAACAAAGTACTTGATGTCTTGAGAAAAGAACAATTGTTTTTAAAGATGTCAAAGTGTGAATTTGGCAAGACTTCTTTAGTGTATTTTGGACACATTGTTGGAGGAGGTGAGCTGAATATAGACCCCTCTAAAGTTGAGGTCATTCTGAATTGGGTCAAGCCCAATACAGTTACAGAGGTAAGAATATTTCTAGGGGCAACACAATATTGGAGAAAGTTTATTGCTTTTTTTTCTTCCATTACAGCTCTATTACATGCATTGACAAGTGTCAAGAAAGTCTTCCACTGGGGAGATGTATAATAGAAAGAATTTGATGCTTTGAAGTAAAAGATCAGTTCAGCACCGGTATTGCGTCTTCCAGACCTTAGATAGCCATTTGAGATTCAAATGGATGCTAGTGATTACACCATGGGAGTAGTTCTTATATAGCATGGCAAGCCCATTTCATTTCATTCTGAAATTTTTAATGGAGCTGTAACTAACTATCCCTCTTATTAAAAAGAACTTTACACATTGGTACAAAGTGTTAAGAAATGAAAACACTACTTGATGGGAAAAGAAACCATTATCCTTACAGAACACCCACCATTGCAGTGCTTACAATCACAGTCAAAGTTGCAGCAGTCACAACATTTCAGATGGATGGGTTTTATACAACAATTTCATTTGGTTTTCAGGTATAAAAATGGAATCTACAATAAGGTAGCTGATATGCTTCCAAGGCCTATTGTAAAATTCATCTGTTATACTCAAGAGAGGTTCACACTTCATTGATTGCTGGACATTTTGGTGTAGTCAAGATAGTAGAAAATATCCAAAGGTATTATTGTTGGCCACACATGTTTGATAATGTTTCTCATTTTATAAGAGGTTGTTCTTTGTGTGCAACAAGTAAGCTTAGCAATAGGAAACTTAGATTGTACACTCCACTTCCGGTACCTTCTCTCCATGGGAGAGTATTTAAATGGATTTTGTAGGAGGTCTTCCATTGTCTAGAAAAGGTCATGATTACTTGTATGTAGTTGTAGATAGGTTCAACAAAATATGCATATTAACACCATTTAAAAATCAAATTACAGTTGAACAAACAAATCACCTTTTCTTCCAAAAGATTTGGGTTCATTTTGGTCTTCCTACTTCTATTGTAAGTGATCGAGATTCTTGATTTGTTGGGAATTTTTGTGATCCAGATTTAAACAGGAACACAAAAAATCATAGATATAACCATAAATACAGAGATGCAACAAAAATAATGCTTCATTTCATTAATGTAAAATACTGAAATATGCTTACAAACAGAAATGGAAATAAACTAGCTAGGGCGATGGTAGCTTATCTCTGAGAAGAGATGTGGTGGCTACGTGCCTCTGAACTATGTTACAATGAGGCTCAGAGGCCTATTTATTGTTGAGAAATAATGGATAACCCTAAACATCTAAAAACCTAACCCTAGAAGATGAAACGCCAAACTGTGGGCCTCGTTTGGGTAAATTGGTACATCAATTTCTGAGGGTTGTAACTTTGGCATACGATATCTGTTTGACACGCACCATAGCTTGTTAGAAAGATATATCCGAGAAATACAACATTGGGAAGATCAACATAGGTCAATGAACCCATGTTTCTCCCAGTTTTCCCAAAAAATGTCGTTTAGGGCCTCAAAACGGCTCTGAAAGTTCAGGACCCGAAAAACTGCTAAAAATAGTAAATTGTGCTACAATTAAGGAAACTGAAAAACTGAAAGAGATAGTTGTGGTGGTCCAAGTGGGATAGGTGGGTGGCCACCAACATCCACCTAGATCATTCCTCCCCCCTTAGGAAGCAATGGTCCCCATTGCATTGAGTTCCTCCCTGAGATGAGGAAAATTCTGCTGAACTGGGTCCCTGGTGAGTTGCTTTGCAACCTATGATGTGTCTAGTAATGGTGGGAATCATGGTTAAGGGTGGTCCACATTGAAAACTTGGTGCAAGTGAAGGAATGGGGGAATTTTGTGATCCAATAATTGTTTCCCACAACCTTGGTACTGGTGTAAGGACCATGTCGGAGTGGTTTGAGCTTCTGGTGGGCTCTTGTAAGGCGTTCTTTCTGCAGATGTAACCAGACTTTGTCACCCATTGGAAACTTTTGTGGTACCTAATGCTGATTATGTCGTTGTTGCTGCGTGGAGGAACCCTTCTGGGGATCATGGATGTGGCGACAATCTTCCCCTTACTTTGGGAGTGAACCAGACAAAAAATGAATTTCCTAGTCTGGGAGACGAGCTTGTTACCTTTCTTAGCAGTGATCAAAGAGGTGGCGGTAGGTGGGGCTACCTCCGGTATCCTGTATAATAAATTACCCAAAGAAATAATGACTACATGAGGCCTTGACTCATACACAACATGTGGCCTCCACAAGTATGGTTGGCCTAATAGTACATCACAAACACCCAGAGGTGCACCATCACACAATACCTCATCTGTGAAGGGCTTGATGCTATAGGGAAGGTGGCACTGTTGGCGAACTTGGAGATATCATCCTTGGTGAAGCCACCTGATACTATACGGCATCGAGTGTGGTGTAGTCGGTAGGCCAGACCGCTTCACAACCTCTGCTAAAATGAGGTTCTTTTGGCTGCCACTGTCGACAATGAATTGCAGTGGCGAACCCTTCACCCAAATTTGTGAGTGGAAAAGTTGCTCCCCCTCCTCTAGATCTTCGGGCTCATTCTTCTTGATCTTGGCATTGGAAACAGTGGTGCTAGGGTCCACATCAATGAGCTGCTTCCCTTTGCCATTCCCCTTGTCGAGTTCTAACTTAGGGTTAGAACATGTATCTGATTCTGAAGCCTTCAACTCTGCCACCAGTGACTTCTTGGTTCGACACTCATGTTGTGAGTGGGGCTCTTATGGAACTCACACCACTTTCCTGTGTCCTTCTTTGACTTCGTGGTGTTGTTCTTTTCTTGTGGGTTCGACTGTTGAAAATGGAAACAAGAAATTGCTAAAAATAGAAGTGCTAAAAATAGCATTGCTAAAAATAACAGTTTGGGCATCAATGCTAGATTGGGCAACAAGGAATGAAAAATGTAAGTGCTAAAAATAGAACTAAATAGAAGTTCTATTTTTAGCGGTGCAGGATGGATTCCAATTTTAGTCAGTCTTTGGACTAAAAATAGGAAGTAAAATTTGAATTTGATATTAACAACTATTTGTAAATTAATTAATTAATTCAGTTTGAGTTAATTAGTTAAGGAAAATAAAACTTGAAGTCTTTGTGAGAACATGCAATAATTTCTCCACTGATTTGGGAATGTGTCCTTGATTTGCTTCACTGCTTGAGGAATTAAGGATGAGTTCTATATTGAGAGGATCGGTTGACTTAGTTTAACTTAGTCAAGTCCAGTTATATTAATTTAACAGTTTAATGAGATTCAGTTTCTTGATGCTTGCATGCATGTGACAGCTGGTATTTTCTGATAACTGACTATTCTCTCATAAAAACTCATGCATGTCAGTTAAAAAAAAAACCCAGTTGAGATCAAAGGAGGGATAGTGTACTATTAGTTGGATGGATTTTCCTATAAAGGAAAATCATCCAAGCAGAAGGATCAAGGTTCCTTGAGGATTGTGCAGTTTTACAGGGCGTGAGATCAAGGTTACACTTCGTAACATGAGAATCACCCAGGAAAAACTGCGCAAGGAAGTAGGAGGCTTGGAGGGCAGAGGAGAAGGCTTAGGAGAAGTCTTGATTTCCTGTGAGCATCCAAGAGGATTACAATGAGAGCTGGCTAGCTGTGAGAGCTAAGGCTTTGTGTAATCTTGATGTATTTCCACCTTCATCTGTGAGGATTGTACTGAGAGCTAGCTAGCTGTGTGAAAGCTAAGGCTTTGTATAAATCTTATGTATGATAATATAGAATTGGGGTTTTAGGCTGAGGCTTTCCCCAGGTTATATCTTTTGTGTTATGTGTGATTGATTCCTTCTTATCAGTTATATGTGTTCGTATTGATGTTGCTCATGTTCAATTAAGCTTCTGATCAATTTGTTGTAGAAGTAGATCAAGTATTTTTCTTTAGTATATTGCATTATCAGGTGATCTACTGGTGTGAATTTCTACATGGTATTGGAGCAAAGGTGATCAAAGCGGAGAACAATATACTAGAGGAGATTTTGAAGTTTTGAGTTTTGGCCTGCAAATTTTTAGAGCAGATATGAAATTTTTTGTGCAATATTTTTAGAAACAAATTGAAAATCTAGATTCATTTTGGAAAAATACCCAAAAAAAAAAAAAAAAAAAAAAAAAAAAAAAAAAAAAAAAAAAAAAAAAAAAAAAAAAAAAACGGTTGAATAGGAGTTCGGATGAGTGAGATATCACTAATTTAAAATTAGCTATTTTTCCCGAAAATTTCGTGACGTCAGGAAAGATGAAACAGATTGGTGTGCTAGCCAAGAACCTATGCACTTGAGGTACAAGATGCATGCAAAGCCTTGAGGAGCAAGGTAAAGGTTAGATACTTGGTGGTTGAGAGGGAGAGTAAATTACCTCTCAACATGCAGCGCCAGAAGAAGTCTCAGACAATTGGGGAGGAGCCACAATTGGTGAAGTAGCTTCAGGAGGTTGTGGAGGAGCCACAACTAGAGAAGTTGAGAGGAGATCGAGTAGAGACATCTACTCATGCAGAGACCTCCAGTATGGGGGAATTTTGAGCCAGGTGGGCAGAGGGATCACATGCATCCATACCTCTAGGTAGGAGTTGGGGCGATGTGGAGTAATCATCTCAAAAAGGCTGGAATAGGGGCAGGATCTTTGAGGTACCCAACCTCTTTGATTCAACTTTTCTATAGGAGCACCAATGAGGAGTATT
Organism: Pinus taeda; assembly: GCA_000404065.3. Taxonomy (NCBI): domain Eukaryota; kingdom Viridiplantae; phylum Streptophyta; class Pinopsida; order Pinales; family Pinaceae; genus Pinus; species Pinus taeda. The sequence continues at coordinate 5,054 of APFE030222073.1, forward strand.
AGGAATTGAATGATTAGGTAGAACAAATGCGGATGGAGCAGCAGAGAGAGCTACAATGTAAGGAATCCTTGGACAACGTAGAGCATGCAGGCTGCGGCAATGCGAGAGGCACAATTGTGTTGCATAGTGCAGGGTAGCACATAGAAGGGTGCAACGGTGTGAGATGCATGGAGATTTGTCAGTAGCGCAGAGGTCAGAGAGGGAGCACTTGTCAGCAGCAGGTAGAGCTTCAACATCTGAGTATGTTTCTAGCCCAACAGAGAGGTCAGTTGGGAGTTTTTTTTTGTTCTGAGAGTTGCTGGAGCAACCACACTTGGTAGATGTGTTGCATGAAAAACATTCTAGAGGTACAGGATTGGGTTCGAGGGGAAGCCTTTTTTGTTGAGAGGGAGTGTTGAAAATGGCAACAAGAAATTGCTAAAAATATAAGTGCTAAAAATAACAGTTTGGGAATCAGTGCTAGATTGGGAAACAGGGAATGAAAAATGGAAGTGATAAAAATAGAAGTTCTATTTTTAGCAATGCAGGATGGATTCCAATTTTAGTCAGTCCCTAGACTAAAAATAGAAAGTAAAATTCGAATTTGATATTAACAACAGTTTGAAAATTAATTAATTAATTCAGTTTGAGTTAATTAGTTAAGGAAAATCAAACTTGAAGTCTTTGTAAGAACATGCAATAATTTCTCCATTGATTTGGGAATGTGTCCTTGATTTGCTCCACTGATTGAGGAATTAAGGATGAGTTCTATATTGAGAGGATCAATTGACTTAGTTTAACTTAGTCAAGTCCAGTTAAATTAATTTAACAGTTTGTTAAATTAATGAGATTCAGTTTGTTGATGCTTGCATGCATGTGACAACTGGTATTTTCAGATAACTGAGTATTCTCTCATAAATAACTCATGCATGTCAGTTCAGAGAAAGACCCAGTTGAGATGAGAGGAGGGACAATGTACTATTAGTTGGATGGATTTTTCCTATAAATGAAAATCATCCAAGCAGAAGGATCAAGGTTCCTTGAGGATTATGCAGTTTTACAGGGTGTGAGATCAGTGTGAGAGATCAATGTTACACTTGGTAACAGGAAGATCACCCAGGAAAAATTACGCAAGGAAATAGGAGGCTTAGAGGGCAGAGGAGAAGGCTTAGGAGAAGTCTTGATTGCCTATGAGCATCCAGGAGGATTGCACTGAGAGCTAGCTAGCTGTGAGAGCTAAGGCTTTGTGTAATCCTGATGTATTTCCACCTTCATTTGTGAGGATTGTACTGAGAGCTGGCTAGCTCTGTGAGAGCTAAGGCTTTGTATAAATCTTATGTATGATAATACAAAGTTGGGGTTTTAGGTTGAGGCTTTCCCCGGGTTATATATTCTGTGTTATGTGTGATTGATTCCTTCTTATTAGTTATATGTGTTCTTATTGATGTTGCTCATGTTCGATTAAGCTTCCGCTAAATTGGTTGTAGAAGTAGATCAAGTATTTTGCTTTAGTATATTGCATTATCAGGTGATCTATAGGTGGGAATTTCCACAACAACAGGTTGCCTTGGGTTGCCTCGTCTTGGCGTTTTCCTTGGTTCTGTGATTTGGGGAAGCCTTTCCCTTGCTTGGGATTCACAGATCCAAAGTCTCGCTTCTTCTATTTGAACTTTTGTTCAATCTTGACAAAGTATCGGTATGCCGTGCCGAGCGAGGAGATGTTCAGGAACTCCATCTCATCCTGGATGTACCTGTGTAGGCAGCTGTGGTATTTGAGTACCAAATGCAGCTCAAAATCCTTAATACCCAACTATGTGCGAAGGGTATGAAAAATGTTTGTGAACTTTGGCACATCTTGGTCCCTCTCCTGCCGCAGCATGGTCCACTTTATGTATTTGTCCTCATAGCTTTTGACAAGGTAGTATTGCTCCTTGATGGCATCCCGAAATGAATTCCAAGTGGGTGCGGCTGAAAATAGTGAGCCCATACTTTCATCCTTCTGCTCGCAGTATATTTCCCACCTGTCCTTGACGTGGGGGGCTGCTTTGAGAAGAGCGAAAATAATCTTTTCCTGACTAGAAAAATCATGAACAAAAAAATACCCTTCTAGCAGATTTAACCATCTATCTATGACATCTAAGTCTATTTTACCCTCGAATATGGGGATTTCAAAATTAACTTGTACCTTAAAGGGTGTGGCATTTCCAGAGTAGCTGTTGGAAGCCGATACGTCACCTCTTGGTAGCTACTGAAGGATTTGGGAAAAGATGTCCATCATCGCGTTCCTTTGTCGCTCGAGGGCTTCTTTGAGCAAGATTTTGATAAGATATACTCGCCCCTTGTCTTTCTTTTCATTTGCCATGGGAGGCTATTGGGATTTGCGAAACTAGTCTTGCAAAGGTTCGACTAGTTCAAGCCCTAACTCCTTATATCCTGACCTCGTTGGGGACATGCAAAGAAAGACAGAGAAAGAGCAGACCACTCTGATACCACTGATCCAGATTTAAACAAGAATGCAAAAAATTACAGATATAACCATAAATATACAGATGCAACAGAAATAATGCTTCATTTCATTAATGTAAAATACTAAAATATGCTTACAAACATAAATGGAAATAAACTACCTAGGGCGATGGTAGCTTATCTATGAGAAGAGATGTGGCGGCTACATGCCTCTGAACTGTGTTACAATGAGGCTCAAAGGCCTACTTATTATTGAGAAACAATGGAGAATCGTAAACATCCAAAAACCTAACCCTAGAAGATGAAACACCAAACTGTGGGCCCTGTTTGGGTAAATTGGTACATCAATTTCCCAGGGTTGTAACTTTGGCGTACGATCTTCGTTTGACACGCACCATAGCTCATTAGAAAGATGTATCCGAGAACTACAATTTTGGGAAGAGAAACATAGGTCCATGTGTTGGGTTGTGTTATATTCTTTCCACAACTAACTGACGTAGTTAACTGGAGGGTTAGAAGGGGGTTAGAGCCCCCCATTCGTTGCGTAGTGGAGGGGGATCACAGGGGGTTTGAGGGGTGAAGGTAAACCCACTCTATGGGGTCTAGGGCAAAGCCCTGGAAATTTTTGGTTTTGGACCCTATGTTAGGTTGGGTGGACCTACCTATGGTTTTGTGCATGATTTTCACACATGGTTTTGGACGCGATGGTTTTCGGTCCATGGTTTTGGACACGATGGTTTTCGATCATGTTATTGGATGCTTCAGCATGTATAAATATGTATTGTAACATTGAAAGGAACATAATGAAAAAAATCAAGCTGGTAGTCTCGGTTTTGGGATCTAGGGGAAAATTTCTGTGTATATGTGTTATGCTCTCACATTGTTTATTTTCTGTGTTTTAAGAATTCATATGCAGGTTTCCGTATGGGGTTAAAACCTACATTTGGAATCAGACATATTTTGGCTTCAAGGGATGCCTTTGTTGCCGAGGGGTTTCGCTCGGGCTTGTGGTAGACCCTATTCAGTGGGAGAGCATAAAATCTAGTGGTCTCTGGAGAGAAGACCATGCTGTGGCATCAAAGGTTTGGACATATTGGAGAGAAGGGCCTTCAAATACTTCATGATAAAGGTATAGTAGAAGGTACGAGTAATAACTCTGGATTTTGATTTCTGTGAAAATTGTGTATAGGGGAAGCAGAATTGGGTGAGTTTTCCCTCTGGTGGTAAGAGGGCGAAACATATATTAGAGCTTGTGCACAGTGATGTGTTTGGACTTGTGAAGGTTCCATCACTAGGTAAGTCTATGTACTATGTATCATTTATAGATGACTTCTCAAGGAATACACGGATATATTTCCTTAAGAAGAAATCTGAAGTCTTTGACAAGTTTAAAGAATTTAAGGCTCTGGTGGAAAATCAGACAGAGAAGAAGATAAAGGTGTTGAGGACAGATAACGGTGGAGAGTTTTGCAGTAAGGAATTTGAAGAATTTTGTAAGAAGTGTGGTATAGCACGGTAGAAGACTACTCCATATACACCTCAGCAAAATGGAGTCGCGGAAAGAATGAACAAGACGTTGATGGAAAGGGCAAGAAGCATGCTCAGTGGTGTCGGGTTAGGACAGGAATTCTGGGCAGAGGCGGTGGATACTGCATTTTACCTGGTCAACAGGTCACCTTCATCAGCATTGGAGGATAAGACTCCACAAGAGGTATGGATTGGTAAGAAACCCTCTCTTTCACATTTGAGGGTATTTGGATGTGATGCATATGTACATGTTCCAAAGGAGAAAAGAACCAAGTTGGATAGTAAATCTAAAAAGTGCATCTTTATTGGGTATAGGATGGTTTAAAGGGTTATAAGCTTTGGAACCGAGAGGCGAAAGATGTTATTAAACATGAAGTCCAACCAAAGGAACCCAAGAAGATAGAGTTTGAGCTTAAGGAGGAAGAATCAGACTCCGGGTGTGAGAAGATCAGTTCGAGAAAGAAGGCAGCCAGAAAGGTATAGTCCATCTGCTTTATGTTCAAATTTTGCTTTATCTGTTATTGATGATGACCCCAGAACTGTGAAGGAAGCAGTAGATTCAGAGGATGGAAAACTCTGGAAAGAGGCCATGGTTGATGAAATGGCATATTTGCACAAAAATGAGGCTTGGGATATGGTGGAGTTGTCGGCTGGAAGGAAACCCATTGGCAGCAAATGGGTGTTCAAGAAGAAGACAAATGCAGAAGGAAAGGTGGAGAAATACAAATCTCGGTTGGTAGCAAAAGGTTATTCCCAGGTGCCAGGAATTGATTTTGGTGATATGTTTTCTCCTGTTGCTAAGGTAGCTTCTATTAGATTACTTTTATCTGTTGCTGCTACTTTTGATTCTGAGGTAGAACAGATGGATGTGAAGACAACATTTCTTCATGGGGATCTAGAAGAAGAGATCTACATGAAGCAACCTGAAGCTTTTGCGGTGAAGGGTAAGAAAGAAATGGTATGGAAGTTAAAGAAGTCTCTGTATGGGTTAAAAAAATCACCAAGGACGTGGTATCAGAAATTTGATACATTTATAAAGGGACTTGGCTTCACCAGAAGAAAAGCAGATCACTGTGTGTATTTTAAATTAATTGGTGACCGTGTTATTTATCTGGTCTTGTATGTGGATGATTTGTTGATGGTCTGAAATGATAAAGAAATTATCTAGGATTTGTAGACCCATTTGTCCTCCAAATTTGACATGAAAGATCTTGGTGCTGCAAACTGTATTTTGGGCATGAAAATTAAAAGAGATCGGACAAAGAGGAAGCTCTGGTTAAACCAGAGGAAGTATGTCAAGACAATATTGCAGAGGTTTACTATGCAAGATATTAAACCGGTGAAGGTTCCTATTCCTATAGGTGTAAAGTTATCTGCTGAACAGTGTTCCAAGACATAACAAGAGGAAGAGGGCATGTCCCATGCTCCATATGTAAGTGCAATCAGTAGCTTGATGTATGCGATGGTCTGTACTAGACCAGACATTGCACATGCAGTGGAAGTATTGAGCAGGTTTATGTCAAAACCAGGGAAGGAGCACTAGACAACAGTGAAGTGGGTTTTCAGGTATTT
>APFE030222073.1:10967-32066 GCA_000404065.3 Pinus taeda
GACCAGGATTGGACAGAGTGTTGGATATTCGTGGCTTTGCTGATGCAGAATGGGCTGGAGATCTGGATCAAAGAAGATTTACAAGTGGGTATGTGTTTAACCTATTTGGAGGTGCAGTCAGTTGGATGAGTAAGAAACAATCAATAGTGGCACTATCAACTACAGAGGCAGAATATATGGCACCCACTTATGCAAGCAAGGAAGCACTTTGGTTGCAAAGATTGTGTTCAAGTATGGGGTTAGTACAGGGAGCTATAAGGATAGACTGTGACAGCCAAAGTGCAATTTTATTGGCAAAGAACCCTACATATCATTCAAAGACAAAGCACATTGATGTTCAGTATCACTTTGTGAGGGATATGATAGAAGACAAAAAGGTGTTGCTGGTAAAGGCGGACACTTTGAAGAGTACTATAGATGCATTGACAAAATCTGTGAGCTCTAAGAAGTTCTCTTGGCATAGAGAAACAATGGGCATTGCATGGCTGGATAAATGACTAAGCTCTCCTATGGCCTCCTGTGGAAAGAAAGCAACAAGTGGGAGAATGTTGGGTTGTGTTACATTCTTTCCATGACTAGCCAACGTAGTTAACCGGGGGGTTAGAAGGGGGACAAAGCCCGAAAATTTTTGGTTTTGGACGCGATGGTTTTTGGTCCATGGTATTGGATGCTTCAACATGTATAAATATGTATTGTAACATTGAAAGGAACATAATGAAAAAAATCAAGCTGGTAGTCTCGGTTTTGGGATCCAGGGGAAAATCTCTGTGTATATGTGTTTTATGTGTTATGCTCTCGCATTGTTTATTTTCTGTGTTTTAAGAATTCGTATGCAGGTACTTTCTGTATGGGGTTAAAACCTACACCATGGACCCATGGGGACATGATGGACACAAAGTTGAAAAAGAGTACAACCTTTCATTTGCAAATATATGGACAAACCGAGGTGGTCAACAGAACAATTATTCATCTTCTTAGAGGATATTGTAGCAAACATCCCAATTTGTGGGATGAATAGTTGCACTACATACAACATGCATACAATAGGGAAACACATTCTTCCACAAAAACATTGCCATTTGAGGCATGTTATGGGTACTTGCTGAGATCACCATTGGACTTCATCTTTGAGAAAGATGTCGCCATCGATGGTCACAATGACATCGATAAGGCAAGGAAGTTCATAGAGCAAATTTAGTTGATACATCATACAATGCAGGAGCAACTTGAGGATAGTCAAAACAACTACAAGGCAAGGCATGACAAACACCGAGTTAATCGGATATCTCAAGCTGGCGATGAAGTTTGGTTATATGTTAGCAAGGAGAGACTTCAAGGGGAAGGTAAAAAGCTTAAGCCAATCTGATATGGCCCTTTTAGAATTTTGGAAAAGATTGGTAACAATGAATTTAAGCTTGATTTTCCTCCTTATATGCAAATATACTCTGTTGTTAATGTTGAGAATTTGAGATTGTTTGAGCCTCCTTTGATTGATGATCAAGGAGAGAAATTTCAACTACCATTAATAACTGATTTCTCTCTAGAATATCTTGATGAACTTCAGCAGGATCTCATACTTGACACAAGAACCAGGACTTTGAAAAGAGGGGATGTCGAATACCTTAGAGTGGGACTCAAGGGACAAAAGCCTTCTAAAGCCAAATGGTTGTAGATTGAGAAGGTGAGGGAGTTGTACCCTCACCTGATGAACAATTGATAGTATCTTTTGGGGTCCAAAAGGCTTCTAGTGGGGAGGAATGATCAGGCGCTCAATATTCAGCTGAAAAATAAAATTCCTTAGAATGGATTGAAACCTGAATGACTGCGTTTGTATGAGGAAGCTATTGAGTTCTGTTTACTTTGCTAAATAGGCGAAATTTGAAAAAAAAATACACAGTCACTGCACAGTTAATAGTCCGTACTACTGATGTGGAAGGTGACTGCATAGGGTCAATTTGGTCAACATTCAATCATAGTTTGACAAGTGGCATATTCTCATTGGGTTTCAGAATGCCACATGGAAAGCTCGGAGGCCACCATGTGGTACCTCCCAATGGCCTAGGCCTTGGCACTATTCAACAAAAATATATTGGAGGCACCGGGGTTCAACCCTGTGACCTTCGACACATAGTCCACAACTCTATACCACCTCTTCTACCGCTTGTTCCTTACCTCCAATGTTCTTCGTTTATATTTAAAGTTAAACAGTCATGGAATGGGCAGTTAGGGGAGGGCTAGCCCTCCCCATGTGATCGCAAAAAACAGTTACCATAAACGATTTTTGTGGTGGCTCACAAACCCAAACCCACGACAGTCATTGTAGCATGTGAATACAAATGTAGTTAACACCAAACGGTTAAGGTGGGCGACTCCATAAACCATCACCTTAACAGTCATTGCAAATCATGTGAACAGTTCAGGGTTACAGTTAATGTTATGGTTAACTAACCTAGCGGATAATGTGACACTAACCATGACATGTGATGCTCCGATGAGACTGCCAGCAATTTCAAGAAATGGTTAGCCTAATTTGTGTGATTAGCTCTAATCACTCAAGTTAAACCCGACTTATATTTAATTAATCTAGAGTTTAAAATGGCAGTGTTTTAGCGGACTTCAACAATTTTGGCGCCAACCAAAAATTTAGCGGCCCTAACTAGAATTATTCTAGATTTAGAGGAGCTTCTCAAGGGAAAAACTGTTAGAGGCATAACTGGAGAAAATTTTGACCAAATTGAGCTCAGGAAAAGGTATTCCTGTCTAATTTTGACATTATGAACACATTGCTGTAGGTATCAAGAGAAATAGAGCTTTGTAAACAACATTTTTTCCATATTGAGCTAATACAGAGGCCCAAGCCATGGAAGCTAGACCAAGGAGATGTAGCCCAGGAGGGGTGCAATCCTTCATCAAAACACTATGTTAAAGTGTCTCTTTGATGGTTTGTTGTACTTTGAATGTTTGTTGTTCAATACTTGTTTTTGAAGTTATTTTGTTCATGCACGTCACATTAAACTTGATGAGATTTACCTGTTTCAATCACCAAACAACCTAAGGAAACTTATGCACATGAAGCAATAAACAAGCACATGTTTATAAATCTGTAATTGAAATTAGCACAAAAAAACTAACATTCAATAACAAATCACTACTTGTGTGTCGTTCCAAGTTAATCATGGTTGCTTCATGATCGGTTAATGTTTTCCTAAGTGTTTAAGTCTTCTTTTGAGATTCTAACTTTCAAAATCGCTTTCTTGCACATGCATAGTTCTTGTTGTATTCATAAGCACACCGTTTCTATGAAATCTCATAAATCAATGTCTATCTCGTATAACAAGCATTGTGCAATCCTTAATGATAATGTTTGTGCAGTCCTTGGAATTAGTATCTACACAACCACTGAAAATAGTGCTTGCATAGTATCTAGAAATAGTGACTGCACAGTTCTTAGAGATATTGATTGCGCAACCCTCAGTGGTAGGCATTGCACAACTCCTGGGCATTGTGCAGTTTTTGATGACAGTGTTTACACAACCAATAAGACAATAACTTTGAAATCCATGTCAACAGTCAGTGTGAAACCTCAATTGGCAATCTCTCTACATCTTAATTGCAATTGTATCATCATTCTAGTGGTTTTTCTCAATTGTCAATTTTGCGCATCTTCACTTTCACAAGTGTCGCTTTGCGTTTTCTTCTCTCTGGTATGTGTCACTTCCACTTTTTCTAGCTTTTGCAAGTGTTGTTTTAACGTTTTCTTATTTTTCAAGTGTCGCTTATGATTATTTTCACTCCTAAATGTGTTTCATCTTAGTGCACCACTATAGGAAGCTCTAGCACACTCTCTGCATTATCTAATCATATATGCTAGACACTCCCATAGCTTAGTGCACTTTCTAGTTGTAGTCAAGACTTATATCCTAACTTACATTTTTAGTGTCGCAAAGGTATGTTTCAACTGTTTTACTTAGAATTAAGTGTCACTTTGTTGTAATTTCAAGTATGCTTGTTGATTTTGGGTATTGAGCATGATTTTGGCTTGTGTTGATGTTATCTAAGTATGGGATCACTGTTTCAAGACATGTTTTCAAGTCTTCCTCTCTCTTGTCTAACTGATCCCACACTTAGGCATTTTTGGAGCATTCACCATATTTGCAGCTTGCTAACTCCTTCCTCATACTGTGCATTGCACAGTATTAAGTCCTAGTGAAGCAGCCTTACCTCCTGGAACTGTGCACTACACAATCACTTCCTCCAATGATTACGCATTATACAATCGTAGTGCTCATTCCCTGCCTCCTATCCCTGGAAACTATGTAATTCTCTCTCCCATATAGGCTTCCACTGTGCACTGCACAATATTAGTCAAAATCCAGGCCTCACTACCTCCTCGACCTTCATGGTTGTGCAATCCTTTGGCCCAGTCTTCCTTGAACTGTGCATTGCACAATAATAGTGAGAAAGCCTGCCGCATTGCTTTAATGCCTCCCTCAACTGTGCAGTTTTGTCTTCCAATCCCTCAACCACTATGCATTGTGTAGTCATAGTGACTAGACGTTCATCATTGCCTCCTGGAACTGTGCATTGCACACCCCCTTTGCTTTTGAAGAAAAGTGTAACTAGGTTTGGTATTTGTAAATGAAATTTTGATCTTTGTACTTGTCAAGAAAAAAGAAATATTATTTTTGTAAATTAAATGAATGAGTTTCTTGCTCATTTCATAAATCTAGAAAAAGTCATAGAGTCAAAGTCATATGTAAGAAACTATGCTTGAGTATTTATGTAATGTATATGGGTCAATATAGTGTCAAAGATCCCTCCAAGACAAACACTATCCTCTAAAGAAGAAGACTATCAGAAAACGATGAAGAAATAGTCATATAACTATCAAGTCAGCTCATAAAAGGTGACACACTAGTTTAGTGGTCATGGCGGCTTATTTATGGAGACTAACTACTATATATACCCCGTTGAACTTCGCAGAAGAGTGGAACAAAAACTAGGACATCTTTGAGATTTCTAACATCTTGCAACTTCAGATAAGGAGCAAAAATATATTTTCATACACCTCTGAAGTCTCGATCAAGCACAGTGGAATAGGTTCTCGGATGAGGTACATGAATACTAGTCTCTGCAACTTCGGGTATAACTACAATACATAATTACAATGTGATATTCTCGATGGTAGTACTATCAACTATGGAGCTCTCAGTGCAGAAGGAGAATCACAGTCAAGTTCTGGGCATAGTTATGATAATAAGGATATCAGTGATGCACTCAACATGCTTTCTATTCAAGTTACAGTCTTCATATAGTTTTAGAAGCTCGGTGATCTCACAGTGATGCATTCACATACTCAACACAGACATAATTTTGGTAATATAACATTCATGGTCTTTGTCATAATGAGAACAAGATCATGATCTCGGTGCATAATATAGAAACCTTGTTGACATGATGAAGATCTCAAGTAAGAATGAAGCAATGAAGGAGCAACAATCATGACCTTGGCTATCCTAGGTATAGACCTTAAGAAGATCTTGGTACAGTTAAGACCTTGATGAAAGTGCAAAGATGTTATAGCAACAATGAAGATCTTGATGATGACCTTAGTGGTGCAACAACGATGATTATCTCAATAGTGACAAAGAAGAGGATTGGTGTCTTGGTCTTGGAGTGGCATAGTAAGTCAAGGGTCATGGTCTTGGTGTTAATCAATTGGAATCTCTATAAGAAGAATTATGTGCGGGTTTTTCTCTCCAAGAGGGAGAGGTTTTGGCCTTAGCAAAATGGCAACATTTTGTTTTCTCTTCTCTTTGGCTTTGGTAGCTATTTGATGAAATAAGAAACACACATTCTAATAATGTCAAAGAGAAGATTGTGCTAATAAGAAAATAAAAAATTCCTCGCAAATAGTTATCAAGTCAAGAAGAATCTAATTAACTACATGTGCCCTAGATTCTTCAACATGGTATTCGAGCTATGGTTGCAGTCTAAGGAAGGGAATAAAAGAGACATACAAAGATCTGTATTCGAGAAACATTAAAGCAAGGTGGAAGGTTTTAAGGAGAAAGCCTACAATAATACATGGAGTATCAACTTCAGTGATTATATTCTTACAATCAACTCATGTTCAGTTTGATGGAATGTATCAGTACCATTCCCGGGATCCTCACTTCTTCATCACTGAACCTTCTCTATGAAATAGAAGACAATCTTACCATAAATTACAGTCTCAGGGATATATATATGGCAGAACTGAACCAAGGAGTGCCTCTCATAATCTAGGTTATGCCACTATCTCAATCTACTGCAATGAGGTAGTTTCAGTAATAAGTTAGTCTCTCTATACAATACTACACACAGTTTAGTTATCTATTAACAAGTTTGGGCTCTCCATACAATGCCTCTCTACACAATCATATGTACAATGCATCACTGTCTTGGGACAATGTCATTCCAATACACTTATCATTGTCCTAAATTTTGTCTATGATCTCAATGTCATAGTGCTCAGATAAGAACATAATTTTGTCTATCGTAGGCTGTATAATGCTTAATGTAGGCTCTTGCTGATACACTCCAAGGAATATAGAGTGTGATAAAGTCCACTTGTGGAATAGCAATATCACTAGCATGCCAACAATATGCTCAAATGTAGAATTCAAAAGTACCTTAAAAGATGAATTGGGAGTCAAGATGATCTCAAAATAGTCTCGGTGATGTCAAGAACACAAATGTCATGATGCTAGAAGGTCCCCAAAGAATTTTTAGCAAAAGGATACTAGTGGTTCATGATGGGTAGCTCAAGAAAAAGAAGCATCAAGGTGAAGGTCTCCTCTTCACATGCCAAGTAAGTATCTTTCATGTTTTTGGTTTAATGACTTTGTTCCAGATAGAAATATTGGAGGATAGTCATAGTTCTCATGGAAAAAGTCATTGCATAGAATAAGGAGGATTATCATAATCCTCATAGGAAAGAGAAGTCATTAATATCTATGGAAAGGTCTCTGAAGATCAAGTAGTGATTGAATGTATCAAGAGACTCATAGGAATCATATGAAGTCACTCAAAAGTCCTCACATGCCAAAAGAGGAGACACAAAGAGATATATATGAAATACTAGAAGATATATTCTCTGAAATCATGGTAAAGAAGGTCACATCACTTAGACCTACACAAAAATCCGGTCAAATAAGAATAAGCGATAGAGATATGTCCAAAGTCCAATGATTTAGATGCCAAGAATATGGACACTACAAAAGGGATTGCCCTAAACTATGACTAAGTCAACCTCTTTACTTAAATTCTTCTTTCAAAATTTTGAGTAGTATAGGAGCGTGTCGAAATAGAATAGAATGCATGGTTAAAGATATCTTCTAGAATATAGGAGCATGGTGTAGATATAGCTCAATATATTCATGTAAAAGGAGCACACCTAGTATAGGACCTCTTCCACGATGAAAGAATAATTGATCATGATTAAAATCTTAGAAGGCCTCCATCATCATGAAGAAGAAACATTTGCAGGATAAGGGTCTTCAAGATCCTCTGATAGAATCTTAAAAAGGAGGTTCATAAATAAGAGTAGATGTTTCATTGGGGGTCCCACTCATGGGATTCAAGAAAGGATGATATCCAGGAAAGAAAAGATGGAGCAATAAAGGCTATACCAATCAAGGAGAACCATCAAATGAAGTCGAGATGATCAAAGCAGAATCAAGATGAGGTATTTATGCATCAAAGTTTAAGTCATGTCATCATATATATTATTGAGTCATGGGACTATTTCTATAGCATGATCGAGTATGAAATAATCTATTTCACCAATGACATGCACGAAGGCATGTACTTCAATGCAATAAAGGTCAACATAAAGAAGTGCTCCCATAAGGAGTATAAGGTGGTTGACTAATCAATCTAAGAAGAAGAAAACGAAGAAAGAGATCAAGCATGTGAAGAACACCATGGTCACACTATCTGACAGGATCCATTAAAATATATCTCCTGAAAGAAGGCATGACAACTCTAACAAAGGAGGAAAAAGATCAAATGACCCTTGACACCTATGAAGGCCTTTAGAGATATAAAGATGCAGATAACTGATTCAACTTCACAAATATGTCATGATGAAGAAGCTATCCATGGAAAGCACTGTTTGATGTTGAAGCAATGTCAGGATGAAGCCATGAAGGGCTACTAAATCAAAGTATGGGAACACACAAGTACAACTAAGCATCTATGTAACAAGTATTCTGAAGCATAGACAAGATGAAAAAGGAGTAGCCAAATGACGAAAGAAGGTGACATATATCAAGAAGGTCACTTTCCATAGAGGGAGAAATGACATGACAAGCAAGGAAGGAAAGTGAATGATGGTCAATGCCTTACCAAGAAGAAGTTAAAACAAAGACTTCATGACATCAAAGGAAAGAAGGAGATCAAGCAGCTGAAGTACCCTCAAAGAATAAGTTGTTGATGAATGGACAAGTCCCTAGCTAAGAGGGAGTTATAAACAAGTTCCCAATTACAAAGCAACTTGGGCAAGTTCATTTCCAAAGGAAACTTGGGCATTTCTTCCTCAACTAAAGTGGAAGATATAGACACAACATTCTTGTCTTCACTTGGGAAGAAAGAATGGGAGGATTGGGTAATCATCTGGCATCCGATACTCTTTGAGGATGTGTAGGGCATCCAAGACAAGAGTAAGCAAGAGGAATGATATTCTTTGTGGGCTGAGAACCCAAGAAAAGAATAGTCCTAGAAGGTCATACTCAGTGAACACCCAGGTGGGTATGTACCTTGAGAGACAATGACTAAGGTGTATATAAGTCATTGGTCTCACCAATATTGTTCTCTAATTTTATTAGAGATAGATTTATTAGTCAAGGCCTTGCTATGAAAATTTTTGGTTACTATGATGATATACAAATCGGTTACCAATCTGATTCTTCTTATGAGAAATTATTCAGATTGAGAATGACCAAGTACCATCGTAAATACCTCCCTAGTTAAGAGGGAGTGTTGAAGAAAATTGTAACTAGGTTATGTATTTATAAATGCAATTTTGATCTTTGTACTTGTCAAGAAAAAATAAATATTATTTTTGTAAATTAAATGAATGTGTTTCTTGCTCATTTCATAAGCCTAGAAGAAGTCAAAGAGTCAAAGTCATATGTAAGAAGCTCTTCTTGAGTCTTCATGTAATGCATATAGGTCAACCTAGTGTCAAATAGCCCTCCAAGACAAGCACCATCCTCTAAAGAAGAAGACTACCAGAAAATGATGAAGAAATAGTCATATAAATGTTAGTTGGCTCATAAAAGGTGAAACTCTAGTTCAGTGGTCATGTTGGCTTATTTATGGATACTAACTACTATATATGCCTCATTGAACTTTGTAGAACAGTGGAACAGAAATTGGGACATATATGAGATTTCAAACATCTTGCAACTTTGGATAAGAAGTAGAAATATCTTCACATACACCTCTCAAGTCTCGGTCAAGCACAGTGGTATAGGGTCTCAGATGAGGTGTAGGAATAATAGTCTCTACAACTTTAGGTATAAATATAGTACATAATTATAGTGTGATCTTCTCGGTGGTAGTACTCTCAACTATGAAGCTATCAGTGCAGGAGGAGAATCACAGTCACATTCTAGGCATAGTTACGATAATAAGGATCTCAGTGATACACTCAACATGCTCTCTAATCAAGTTACAATCTTCATATAGTTGTAGAAGCTTGATGATTTCATAATGATGCATTCACATGCTCAACACAATAATAATTTCGTTAATATAACATTCATGGTCTCTGTCATAATAAGGACAAGATCATGATCTCGGTGCATAGTATAGAAACCTTGTTGACATGATGAAGATATCAAGTAAGAATGAAGCAATGAAGGAGCATTAGTCATGACCTCGGGGAGCCTAGGTATAGACCTTAAGAATATCTCTGTATGGTTAAGACCTTGATGAAAGTGCAAAGATGTTATAGCAACAATGAAAATCTTGATGATGACCTCAATGAAGGAGCAATGATGATTATCTCAATGGTGACAAAGAAGAGGATTGGTTCCTTAGTCTTGGAGTGGAATAGTAAGTCAAGGATCATGGTCTTGGTGTTCGTCAATTGGAATCTCTATAAGAAGAATTATGTGTGGGTTTTCCTCTCCAAGAGGGAGAGGTTTTTCCGCTTGCAGAATGCCAACGTCTTGTGTTCTTGTCTCTTTGGTTTGGGTAGCTATTTGATGAAATAAGAAACACACATGCTAATAATGTCAAAGAGAATACTGTGCTAATAAGAAAACAAAAATTTCCTCGCAAATATTTATCAAGTCAAGAAGAATCTAATTAACTACATGTGCCGTAGATTCTTCAATCTTTGCCTCCTCCTTATTCCTGCACTCCGTCCCAAATTCAATCAGTGAATTGCATGAAGAAGTTGTTGGGTGTGGAGCCTGATTATTCATCTTTATTCAAAGGTATCGCTGCATTGGACCCTAATTCGTACCGGTTTTGCGCCGCCAAGGGGGGAGGGCGATAGTGATTCATTAGAGCCCCTCCCCCTTGTAGGGGCTCGGGGGAAACACCCTTGAAGCTAAAAATAGAAGTAAAATTGCCTTGTTAAATGTTGTAATTTTGTAGTCAATCTAGGTCATTCATTAGGTAGAGATCTAATGGTAAAAGTTGTGTTTAATTTAGGGTTTTTTCCCTAGAAGGAAACCCCTCGCTATATATGAGGGAATCGTATTGCGGCTATGTATATGTGTGTATTACGAGTGAAAAAGAGAGAGGAGATTGTGTGAGAGCGAAGAGGGAATTACAATGGATTTGCTGTAGGTTGTATCTCTTCATTTTTCTAGATAATATAAAGGAAGGACCAACTTTTTCTCCATGGAATTAGCCCAAATTGTGTGAACGACATATATATGTGTCTCTCTTGTATTTATGCATTTTCTGTGTTTATATTTATGCAATTTTTTGTGTTTGATTGCTTTGTAATATATAATTTTGTAACAACTGGTTTCAGAGGTGAAGGTCTATTTGGCTGATAAGGTTGCAGGAGAGAAGGGTTCCTAGTTTGAGTGGGAGTGTTATATTATTTCCGTGACTACCCCACGTGTGGGGGAAGAAGCCCCCCTTGTATGTTGCATCGGGGGGTGGTAGCCCCCCTGCATGGGGTCCAGGGCAGCACCCCGAGAATATTTTTTGGACCCTATATTAGGTGGGTGGACCTACCTATGGTTTTGTGCATGGATTTCACACATGGTTTTAGGCATGATGGTTTACAGTCCAAGGTATTTTATAGATCTGGTCAAGGGAACTACGGTTATGTTCTAATCCAAGGTTAATGGATTGGGGTTTATGGATGCTTTGGCATGTATATATATGTATTATAACATTGAAAGGAACATAATGAAAAATTAATCTAGTAGTACCGATTTTGGGATATAGGGGAAAATATTTGTGTATATATGTTTTATGTTTTATGCTCTCGCCATTATTTATTTTCCTTTTTTAGAATTCATATGCAAATAATTTCTGTATAGGGTTAAAAACTACAAGGAGGAATGGAAAAATATGGTAGGTTTAGGGTTGAAAAATTTAGTGGCTAAAAGTACTAGCTGTGGAAGATGCAGATGGAAGATTATCTATATAAAAAATATCTGTACCTACCATTGAGAGGAAAGACAAAGAAGAAGATGAGTATGACAGACATAGAATGGGATATTCTCGATAGAAAGGCACTTGGAAAAATATGGTTGTGCCTAGTGGCATCGATAGCCTTTAATAATTAAAAGGAAACAACAACAAAGGGTTTAATGCTCGCATTGGCCAAATTATATGAAAAAAACCTCAGCCTAAAATAAGGTATTTATTATGAAGCATTTATTTAATATGAAGATGTGAGAAGGTTTAACTGTTGCTGATCATTTAAATGAATTTAATACAATTACCAGTCAGTTAAGTTCTGTAGGGGTAACTTTTGATGATGAAGTTAGGGCTATGTTATTTTTGTGCTCATTTCCAAAATGTTGGAATGGTTTAGTTATGGCCATTAGTAACTCTATCTCTGGGTCTAGTAATTTAAAGTTTGATGATGTTTTTGGTGCAATCCTTAGCGAGGAAATGCGAGGGAAAAGCTTTGTGAGACATCAGGTAATGCTTTGATTGTAGAGACTATGGGAAGAAAAATGGAAAGAGGAAAGGGTCCAGGATATCACAGTAAGTCAAGGAAAGGCATATCCAAGTCCAGATCAGGGATAGTGTGTTGGAAATGCGGGAAGAAAGGACACTTGAATAAACACTGTGAATCTCGAAAGGAAAAATAAGGAGACACGCAACAAGAAAAAAATCATGAAGCAAATATGACAGGTGAAGTGTTGCAAGATGCTTTGATTTTTTCTTAAGAAAATATTATTGATGCCTGTGTGGTAGATTCATAGGCCTCGTTCCATGCCACACCTAATAGGAAACATTTTAATGCTTATGTTCTAGGAGATTTTGGACAGGTTCGTTTGGGTGATGATAAACCCTGTAAAATCATTGGAATGGGTAAAGTTTTCATAAAACAACAGATTGGAAACCAATGGCTATTGAAGGAGGTAAGTCATGTTCCAGATCTAAAGAAAAATATAATTTCAATAGGGCAGTTGGGAGGTGAAGGTTGTGTCACTACTTTTACAGATAAAACCTGGAAGGTCACTAAAGGAGCCCTAGTAATAACAAAAGGAGAAAAGGTTGGTACATTGTATCTATGCAATGGTATTTCTAATTTTGTTAATGCTTTAACCTCTACAGAAAAAGATACAACATTGTGGCATCATATGCTCAGGTACATGAGTGAGAAGGGGATGTAGATTCTTCACTCAAGAAATTTATTGCCAGGTTTGAAACATGTTGATTTGAAATTATGTGAGAATTGTGTTTATGGAAAACAAAAGAGAGTCAGATTCTTCAGAGTTGGGAAAGAAAAGAAGAGCGAAAAATTAGAGCTTGTGCATATAGATGTATGGGTAACTACTCAGGTATCATCTCTTGGTGGCTCTCATTATTATGTTACTTTTATTGATGATGCAACCAGAAAAACCTGGATTTATTGTATTTGAAATAAACATGATGTATTTGATACTTTCAAGAAATGGAAAGATTTGGGTGAAAATGAGGTAGGAAAAAGGCTAAAGTGTCTCAGATCAGACAATGGAGGCGAATATTCTAGTAAAGAGTTTGATAAGTACTGTTTAGAGCATGTAATTCATAGACATAAGACAGTTCCAAGAACACCACAAGAAAATGATGTGTCAGAGAGGATGAACAGGACAATCATGGAGTGCGAAAGATGCATGAGATTGCATGCAAGATTGCCTTTACAATTTTGGGAAGATGTTGTAGATACTGATGTTTATCTAATAAACAGAGGGACTTCAAGTTCCTTGGATGGAGGTATTGTAGAGGAGGAATGGACAGGTAAAAAGGTAAACTACTCATTTTTAAAGACTTTTGGTTGTGAAGCCTTTATCCACATTAATAAAGAAAATAGAACAAAGTTTGAGGAAAAATAAAAGAAATGTACCTTTATTGGATATGGTGTTAATGGTTTTGGTTATTGCTTATATGATTATGAAAATAACAAAATCATTAGGAGCAGAGATGCCATATTCAATGAAAAGGTTTTGTATAAGGATCAGATGCAAGAAAATAAACAAGAAAAAAAAACAGAGAATACACAGTGCTTGATGAGATCACAAAAAAGGTGAAGGTGCCTGAAAATAATAGTGATCAACGATTAGAACAACAACAACAAGCACCTCAATCACCTGAAAGTGGTGTTAGAGGAACTACCAGGATAAGTAGACCCCCTGAATGATACTCTCCTTCATTATATTATGTATTGTTGACTGATTCTGGTGAACCAAAATGTTATGAAGAAGCAGTGCAAGTAGAAACCAAGAAGAATTGGGAGCTAGCCATGAAAGAAGAGATGGAATCCTTGGTACAAAACCAAACTTGGGACTTAGTCAAGTTGCATGCAGGTAAAACAAAATTGCAGAATAAATGGTTTTACAGGTTGAAGGAAGAATATGGAAGTAGAAAAAGGTATAAAGCTAAACTTGTGGTGAAGGGTTTTACATATAAAAAAGGTATAGAATTTGATAAGATATTTTGTCCCGTTGTTAAAATGACTTCAATCAAAATTATTTTAAGTCTATTAGTAGCAGAAGCTTTGCATCTTGATCAATTGGATGTAAAGACGACCTTTCTCCATGGGGATTTGGAGGAAGAGGGCTATACGTGGCAATCACAAGGATATGAGGTCAAAGGGAAGGAGAAAATAGTGTGCAGGTTGAAGAAGAGCTTGAATGGCTTAAACAGGCTCCAAGGCAGTGGTATCTAAAATTTGACAGGTTTATGTCTGAACAAGGTTATACTAGATGTCACTCTGATCATTGTGTTTATTTCAAAAGGAAAAATGATGGCAGCTATATTATATTATTATTGTATGTAGATGACATGCTTGTTGTAGGGTCTAACATGCAGGAAATAAATGTCCTTAAAGGAAAATTGGCAAATTCATTTGCAATGAAGGGTTTGGGTGCTACAAAACAAATCCTTGGTATGAGAATAACTAGATACAGGAAAAATTGAAAATTGACATTGTCTCAGAGTGAGTACATACAAAAGGTGTTGGAAAGATTTAATATGCAGAATGCAAAACCAGTTACTACACCTTTGTCTAGCCATTTAAAATTAAGTAATAAGATGTGTCCCAAGACTCAGGAAGAGATGGATTATATGTCTAAAGCTCCATATGCATATGCAGTTGGAAGCTTAATGTATGTAATGGTATGCACAAAACTTGATAGTGCACTTGTAGTGGGAGTTGTATGTAGGTACATGAATAATCCAGGAAAAGAAACATTTGATGGCAGTGAAGTGGATTCTCAGGTATTTGAGAGGTACGAAAAATCAAGCATTATTCTTTTGTGGTTCAAAAATTTCTCTACACGGATATGTTGATGCATATATGGTATGTGAGAGAGATAACAGGAAGAGCACCATAGGGTATGTGTTTACTATAGGTGGAACATTTGTTAGTTGGGTTTCAAAATTGCAAATTGTTGTTACACTCTCAAGAATGGAAGCTGAGTATGTTGCTGCTACAGAGGCTCTCAAAGAAATGATCTGGCTACAAAGTTTTCTAGATGAATTGGATAAGAAGAAAGAATTGGGAAGGTTGTACAGTGAAAGCCAGAGTTCCATTCATCTTGCAAAGAACTCTGCATTCCATTCCAAGAATAAACATATACATCTCAAGTACCATTTCATACTCTAAGTGTTGGAAGATGGTGTTGGCATTATGGTACATGTGGTGTCCTTGATAGAAACCCACTCATAGGTCAATTCAGATTTGATAAAGGGAAACTCGCATTGTAACAGGTCAATTAAGAGGTAATAGGGTAATGGCACAGAAGAACAAGATGATGGGACAAAGGACTATAGATCAAAATCAATAAATTGAAGGAAACAAATGTTTTAAGTTGTATACGTTGGTTCACCTAGTCCAAATAGCGTATACAAGTGGGTTCACAAAACAAAAGGCGCGTATACGTATGCACAAACTTTCACAAGAGGAAAAGCATGTATGGGATTGAAAATTAAGGTTAATGAATACAAAGGGTCCATACCATGGTATTAGCCCACAATATTGAGTGGAATAACGGTTACCTGATCCCATCTAAGAATACCACAGGTTCTAAGTGTTGTTTTGGTTTGAGGTATTGAGAGCTAAAACTATATAAGGAGGAGAAGATCAAAGGGCTAAGTGTGCAAGTGAAAGGGATTTTTCATGAATACATCTATTGGAAGTATATTATGTTGTATAGGCTATGGTTATGATATGATTTGAAATATCTTGTGCACCTTTGGATACAATGTTGGATCAGGATCATGAGACCTGAAATGACTTATCATTGTATGATCTGATAATGGATGGGATAGATTTGAATGCTAACACATGTTTTATCCTTTAAATGTCATGATATAGGTATGTCTAAATTCTAGAATAATTGCAATGTATAAGTTATTATTTGTAGATCTATACATTGGTTCACCTTGGTGAAGGTGCGTATACACGTTGTTTCGACACTTTCAAGTAGCATATGCAGAAGAAAAGCTTGTTGTTCAGAGATGACAGATCTATCTGATCAGTGCTGCTAGTTTACTTCTATTTGTAAATGATGTCTTCATTAGATCTAAAATTAAAATTAGTTGTATAAGGAGGTTGAGTCTGGTTGATTGATTGATTGAGTAAGAAGGGTGAGCTTTGTTGCTATTTGTTTAGAACTCTGTAATTTGATAATAGATCTTCTGAATGTCACTGGTTGGTACAGTTTTTGGTTCATAGGTTCTATGAATTAGTATCTTTAGAGGTATACGCAGGCTGGATTAAAGGAAGTAGCGTATACATGCAGGTTGGCTTCATTGAAGTAGTGTATACATTCTGTCATATGAATCTTGAGGTTGCAGTTGGTTCTGTTTGGTGATACAGTGTTTTGAGTTCAGCTTCGTGTTCTGGTGACAATGATCTGATTGTTCATATTGACTGATTATTGATAGATGCAGTTGTATTTTATGGTTGTATTGCAGTAGTGGTTGATTTTGAGCTTCAATGTTATTGATGGGTCTAGTATGAAAAATTGATGAAACGTGGCCTACATATTGTGTTTTTGTGTACCAGGAGTATCCAGTCTGAAAATTTATGAAATGTGGTCTTTGGAGGAAGAGTGAAGGTAGTAGCCTTCTGTAGGTCGGCGCCTACATACCGGTAAACATATCAACTAGTATAAGAGCTAGGGGGTTGGAGCTCCCTTTCAGTAGAAGCTAGAAAATGAGTGAAGGTTGTAGCCTTCAACAGGTAGATGCCCGCAAACTGGAAAAGTCTACACCAATAAAAAACTTGTAAACACCTTTTATTATAAGAAGATTGAAGACTGAGATGACAACAACGATGGTTTTTTCCCACATTGAGTTTCAACTTGAAAAATCATGATGTTCATGTATGATGCTTATGTGTGTTGATTTATTCTGTTCTTACTGCATATGTTTACTGCTCAGTAAATGCATCACACTCTGATTTAAGACAATGAATTAGTTGTTTATCAAATTTTATTATATATACGTTGGTTTCATTATTTATAAATGTAGACATACGCTGGTTGGTTTCAGCAAAATAGTGTATACATTTTGAAAAGGAAATCATTATTGTGAAAGTTAAAATACTGATTCACCCCCCCCCTCCTCTCAACATTTTTCCCAACAATTGGTATCAGAGAAGATCCTTCAAAAGAAGCTTGATTGCTTGAAGGGAGATCTCTCAAGATGAACAATCATGAAGCAATGGGATCTATGAAGCAACCAATCTTCAAAGGAAATAACTTAGCATATTGGAAGATAAGAACCAGAGCCTTTCTTCAGTCACTTGGAGCTGATGTTTGGTAAATTGTGGAAGGAGGGTATCGATATCCAACAACAGTCCCCAAAGATCCAACTGAAAAAAAACCATATGAAAACAATGCCAAAGTCATCAATATATTATTGGAAAGTCTATCAGAATCAAAATTCGTCAAACTCATGCAGCTGAACATAGCCAAAGAAATATGGGACAAAATCATTCAGAGCTACAAAGGAGAGTCCCAGGTAAAATGTGCTAAGCTCCAAAATCTCAGAATTCAATATGAAACTCTTAAGATGCACAACGATGAAAGTATTGCTAGTTACTTTTTATGAGTAGATGAGGTTGTAAATTGTATGAAGAATCTGGGTGAAGAAATAAAGGAGGCTAATTTAGTAGAGAAAATTTTAAGATCTCTATCTTCTAAATTTGAGTCAAAAGTATCTGCCATTGAAGAGAAGCAAGACCTCCAATCTATTATTGTTGTTCAACTTCGTGGAATTTTAATTGCCTTGAAATGAGAAAATGAGGTCCATCGGATATTAGAGAAGACACTTTCAAAGCCTCAGAAAAGGGAAAAGAAAAGGAAGATTTCAAGGAATCAAGATATATATCAGAAGAATATGAGGTAAAATTTGTGAAGAAACTTCAACGGGGTTTCGGAAGATTCAAAGGTAAGCTTCCCTTCAAATGTTTTGCTTGTGGTAGAGTTGATCATTATGCTACTAAATGTCCTCATAAAGATAATTATGACAAAGCAAAGGAGTCTGCAAAAGGTAATGGAAAACAATTTGTCAATAGAAGAAGTTATTATACTCATGAAGATAGTAATGACTTATCTAGTAGTGATGAAGATGAATCTGAACAAGATATTAAACTACTCATGGCTTATGATAATGATGATTTTATGGATGCCTTAGAAAAGGAATATTTTCTTGAAGAAATCACTCAACTTAAAATCTGTTTGGAAGAAAAGAATATGGTCATAGACACTTTGACACATCAACTCACTGAAAGAGAAAAGCACAATGATAAATTAGAATGTGATGTAGTGGGTCTAAGAAAAGAACTTGAGAAGACAAAATATCTGAATCTTAGATTTGCTAAAGGATCAGAAACCTTAGATGAAATCATCAAGGTTGAACGTTATCCTCTTATAAAGACTGGTCTTGGTGTTGGGCAACACATCTCCCCATAGTAGTTTTTGGGGCTTGAAGCCCGAATTTTGGTCAAGTATAACGTAAAGACCCCACAAAATGCAGGCACAGAGCACAAGAGTCTAGGGTTGTCTCCCTAAGATAATGTAATTTAATGTAAAGTGTGTCAGCCTACCAATGGTCTGCAGACCATGGGATTGTATAAATAGAGCGAGGCTCTAAGTGTAAAGGGAGTCTTAGTTTTTGAGAAGTAATAGAGACATGCGAAGGCATGGTTAGAAGTCAGAAGTAGATCAGAAGGTATTGGGTCATAGTGATAGGTAGAGGCTCTATAGTTGAGTGCACATAGGCCTCGTAGAGTCCGCATCTGAGTGTGTGGACCCCTGCAGCTGAGTGCGTAGGGCAGAGTTGGGATTGTACTTGGACCGAGAATTAATAAAAGATAAGATGATTATGAAATATTGTGTGTCTATGCTTTTGGTATATTTATGCATCTCTTTTCAGTTTTTTGATTGCACGCACTTTTTATGAATGTTGAATGATTAATAAGAATATTGGGCCCACACAATTAAGTTAAGATCTATAATAATAGCACAACAAGGATAAAGGATCTAGACAACACCTCTTCACGCTCTTTATAGAGTTGTGCGGAAGCAGTTGCACAAGTTGCGAAGGACTGACAGCTACGCAGAGTAGCGCAAGCCCATAGGTTCGGTTCACGAACTTCCTAGATTTCATCAAGACATCCCTAGGGTGCAGAAACCTGGTTCCAACACCCTCCCATACTACCTCGAGTGAGACCTCAGTCTGCGCACCGCGGACTGTTGCTGAAAGGGGCAGCAGTTTTGGGATTTTTTTGGCTAAATCACTTCTAAACCTGGTTCAAGCCCCAACAAGCCAACAAATGGTTCCGTTGCTCGGATCGCGATCTGACTAAGGGATGTCTGATGTCGTGCCACTAAAACCCAATAAAGAAAGAAATTGAAGAGTGGTTGGATAAGAAGATTCACAAGGTCGTGACACTTGAAAACAGAACTCTGTAGGTATATGAGAAAATGTGGTTGGATCACTATGTGTATATAGAAATCCACGAGATATTCTTCACATCCTTTCCTTCTGAACTATATGAGTGGATCACGAGGCTAGTCGATAACCAGGGAAGATGTAAACTCGACCAACCGATAGTGTGGACTCTGAAATTAGTGCGTGGACTAGAGACATCATAAGATAAGATCACGTGAGCTGTGGAACATTGGCTTGATTGGATAATAGGTTATTTATCACTGAGTTTGCAGTAGACACGACGTAAGCTACAACGAAGCAGAACGATGTTTTCTCAAGGGACTGTGTGGTAAGTACATTAAATCTCTGAATACCTAGATTAAGATGTTGTTATGTGAAAAGTGGGTTATGCGAATACATTAATGTTTGGAATGATGCGGAGCGGAAATATCTACAAAGGTAGCGGGGAATTAGGAAACATTCCCTTAATTTCACCTTCACGAGAGAGCGAGGAGGACCTCACTCGGGTCTCTTCGAGAAGTGCAGTTAGCTTGATAAGACAATGTATTTCACAGTTACCACCTCCACCCATGCCACCACCCGCCTCACCTCGTTCACCTCCATCTCCACCCTCTCCACCTCCACCAACCTCGTAGTTCAGCATGGAGATTGCGATCAAGCTACCCATGTTAAAAGGAGTAGGGAATGAAGATCTGGACTAGTTTTGGTTCTATTGAAAATGCAACAAGATGTTGGAAGAATCACCGCACCTCTATAGAATCCATAATTTCCACCCTGGGGATCTTAGTTACTGGCTTGTAATTTTTACCAAAACCTGTGGGTTTTGGTGTAACGAGAAACCTCCACATGGTATCAGAGCTATTTGAGGGCCACGTCCGTTGGTGATCCAAATCTGAAGCCGGTTGAACTACATTCGACTGCCATCTTCTAGATCTGCTGTTTTTGACTACTTTCGGGCCGAGAGGACTTCTTTGTTGTGTTTGGAGCATCTGTTCCAGTGAGGAACCCCTTTCGTTTCACGCGAAAAGGTTTCCGGTAGCCCTAGCTGCGTCATTTTTTAGATATGGAGGTATATAGTGTTTATTTGCAGTTTACTGTTATTTTCTCTCTGTTTATTTCGGTTTCGGTTTATTTAGATCCTTTTATTACCGGATCTATACCTTTCATTTCTGCGTATGGTCTTTGCCCTGTGACTCTGTGTGATCTGGGCAAATCAGAAACAGAAAGGAAGGATTTTTCTCATGCGTATGCTCTTTTCCCTGCACCTTAATGTGATCTCGGAAAATCAGAAACATTGAGGAAAATATTTAGTTTCCGGGTAAAGCTAACTTTAAGCCGTAAGGCTTGTTTTTTTTTGCATGTCCATGTTGGGTTTTGTGTTTTTGTTTTGTAGGGAGAAAAGGAGCTTTCTCAAGCAAGCACGCAATCCAAAGCATCCGTGACTAAAAGAAAACAAAG
>APFE030222073.1:66964-91353 GCA_000404065.3 Pinus taeda
AGGGGTCTCATCACGAGCCAGCTTGTTCGGTTAGATTACTACCAGTGAATGGCATTGTCACTTAACTGGCCACCAAACCAGGGAAATGGATTTTTATCTTACAAAATAACAGAAAAAAGAAAAGAAATACAAAATGTGAAAAACGTATTTTGAATTCATTCTGTTAATCATGCTCTAAGGTGAATGGGACAATAGAAAATGATATGGTTAAATGGTATCCCTGCCGAAACTATGGACGTTTGCTGGCAACAGAGGCTTTACCTATGACAAAGGAGTTAATTTTAATAGCTGATTTGGAAAGGTTTTCTGTTTTATCAATACCAACCAATAGAGGCCAATTTAAAATCTAGAATGTATATATTTTAACAAAAAGGGGAATTAGCTGAGAAAGTTTTGTTTTGTTTGGAATGCAACTATACCTAGTTATATTAGAATTTTCCCTTTTAATAAAATTTCTATTTTGAAAAATTCTAAGTATTTCTATACTTTCCAGAGATAACTATTTCTTCCAGCGAATCGCCAATTGTTGTGCCCTACAACAACCCCCCATTCATATCAATATTATCTCGAAACCCATAATATGAAATGGGTCCCTTTTTAATTTTGTTTTTAATTGGTATCAATTTAAGTTCTATTTTAAAAGGCCCGAAGAAATAAAAGAAAACATTACCAAAAGGCCTTTTCCATAAACCAATAAAAAAACCTTAACGTAAAACGATTAATCTTTTGTCATTGCGATAAAGCGATCGCAATGACAAAGGGAACACAACTTGAGGACATATTGGTTTGTTCCGATGTGAAATCACTATCGGATATCGACAATAATAGAATTGACGCAAATAAGCTCCCTCTTGCTCCGATGCAATGCGATTTCGGCGATCGACAATCGGCGATAATGAATTAGCGCAAATAAGCTCCCTCTTGCCCCGATGCGATGTCGCTATCGGCAATCGGCGATTGACTATGCACGCCTTCTTAACCGCCCCACTCGCTACTCCCGACGCGATGCGATATCGCTATCGGCGATCGAGGATTCCAAATGGAACCAAAACAATGACTTATGATTCACCTTCGACGCCCAATTGCGATAAAGGCAAAAGCACAGTTTTGAAAGAAAGAAAACCATTAAAGCAGTTTAATACGATTTATTCATAATTAAGGCACTATCTTTCGAAAAGCCGCTCATCTGCGCTCAGCCACCAAATCGCCCAAGGTACGCTTCAAATAAATCATTCGGCCATTAATCGAAATGACTGGTATTGATGAGATTGACAGGCCTTAACGGCCATTTAATGAAAATAGCAAGCTTGCGATCTGTTTACAGATTTGATTCGAAGCCATCTTAAGTCAATCGATCACCATGAATTTATCAATATATATATATCTCAGTCTATTCGACTTATGTTATTGTTTGCTGTATTACGCCTATCGTTCTCTCTGTGCAGAATTCTCCCGCAGAGAAAGATTTGAGCGGAATGGGAAAGAAGTCCAAGAAGACCACAATGCCTTCCGCTTCGCCGGCCACAGGGCAACCCATCGTTGATCCAGGCAATAAAAAGAAAGGGCTTATATCGGACACTACGTGCATGAGACTTACCAGAGCTACTTGGCAAGGCACATATAACTTGATTGAAGCTGAAGACCCGAGGATGACAAGGATACAAGTTTCTGCCGACAGCACCAATAAATCCGAGGCTAACCTGAGTGATTTAGCCAACTCCTTTCTTCATAGAATAGCGGCCCGGGAGCAAATTCTCCCATATACAGATGTGGTAAGATGGGCGATTTAAGAAATCCCAATTACTGATAAAACTTTCAGCACTACATATGGGAGGATTTTCGGTTCTTTTCGAGCCGAGGATCTAAGGAAAATGTATCATTTGCTGGTGGAGGAGAAGAAGTATAACACGACATTCCTAGAGAAATTCTGAGCAGAAAATGAGACTGAGTCCTAACCAATTCGAGGTTGGAGACAAAATCCAGCAAAGCACAAGCACGAATCTTTGGGTAAGTACTCAGTCGACTCTCTATGCTCTCCTTATTGCTATGTCGGGATTATGATGTGTAGACTATGGGGATTACATGATTCCGCCAATTTTACCATAGAAATGGTCCCCTTAATGGAGGCGGCATGTAGTGGCGAAATAATGGATTGGGCGGATATACTATCCAATAAGCTAGCAACTGCCATTCTTAATTTCAGATTCGACTCTCGCGTCACTGAGAGGTTCATTCCGCCATTTTACTACAGTGCCTATGTATTAGATGTTTTATGTTTTAATTCTGAATTTCCTGTGCTCGGATGGAGGTGGACGTCGCAAGACCCCACACCCGTCCATATATATCATCAAAAGTTGTGGAAGACCAACTACAAACACCACTTGTATCAAATCTGCAACGGTTTCATGTTGCCTATTCATTATTACATTTTCAATAAGCCTACCCTGAAGATTTCTGACCAAGCGGGGGTGGATTTAACTGCCGTAGGGAGTTAGTTTGGAGAAGAAAAGTTCACCTATATTAGAGTTTTTGGCAGTCAAGCCAAGGCCCATGTGCTTCCTCTATACATCCCTGATAAGCTACTTGCCAGGGAAGTAGCCTATTAGATCAACGCCGATGGGGTTACTCAGACCCTGAAAAAAGCAAAGAAGCATGTCTGGCCCTCCTTTCCTTTGTGAATTGGTATTTACTCTCTGCATGATCTCAAACATGTAGAGAAGGAAGCTGAGAAAATAAATTTGCTGACCCTGGAAACTCTACCAAGCAGGCGATTCGATCCGAGGAAAATCGCCTACAATGCACTCGACCAGGCCAAATTGGCCAAGTTTGAGCACAAAGAAGACAGATTTGAGGATTTGTTCGCATCGGCTGAGTTGCTATATCAAGTTAAATCGCTCGCCATAAACGAATACAACGATGAGGGGCTAGTCGAATTTAACAAAATTAGAGAGCAGAGGTTGCAAACTCTGCCTCTAGACCTGTTAGCAACTACTCCAACAACAACAAAATCAAGCGAGCCTGAGAAGCAACGTGATAAAGAACCTCCTATTACATCAAAGCAACAGGAGGAAGTGCATGACCAGAGGCAGGAAGAAACCCAGGCAAACTTGCAAAGACAGGAAGAAACGTAGGCGAAAACTCAAGAAGAGAGCGGTTCAAAAGTTAATGATGATACACAGATTGATCCGAAATTGCTCCAGGAATGGCAGCAATTCAATTCGATCATCGGCAATCTAGAATGCGCTAAAGATGATGAGGTTTCAAAAGAGGGCGACACACAGGAAGCGACATCAAAGCAGGTTTCGGGCGAAACCAACGACCCACCCAAATTAAAGGAAACGGAAATAATTCCTAAGGATCCATCGGGCGAAATTATTTTGAAGATAGAAGAGATTCCTCCCTTGGATTTCTTCTACAGCCCTAAGCATAAAGCTGTTGTGAAGCGACAGAGGAAGAGGAGAAGGGCTGATCAACCTTATTTATTCCCTGAATTAACAGTAACGGGCAATGTGGTGTGGAAGGAAGAATTTGATCCCTCCGATGACTTGACAAAGCTATCGTAATACGCTGGAGCATATTCGGCGGAAACAATAGATAAAACATCGGAGGTGAGTAGTCTATTAAAAGCAAAAGATCAAGACATATTTTCGCTACAGACTCAATTATCGGAAGCGCAACAAAAGGCAGAGTAGGCAGAACAACAATTGCTAGTACAACAACAAAATAATAATCATCTAACTAAGCAATTGCAAGAAGAAAAATAGAGGATTGACGAAAGCGGGATCCAAAAGAAAAAGGAGCTATCGGCAGCATTAGCGCAATTAAAAATATCAACTGAGGGAATGATAAAATCCAAAGATGAGCAAATCGCTCAATTATCAGCTCAAATTGAGCAAATGAAAAATCTCCCTCAGGTAGATGAGTTTAAAGCAGAGGCGTTTCAATTAAATAAAGCATTGATAAATCAAATGAAGCTCCTATGTCAGCAAATCACCCAGGCAGAGCCATTGTGTGACGTAGTGGCATCCATAAGCGAAAAAGTAGAAAAGGCAAGGGCAAATTTGGATCAGGCCGAAGAAACATTGACAAATTTTCCGGAATGGCAAGATTCCGATCAGGGCCAGGCACCTAACCTACCAAGAATTCTGGAATCACACAAGGAAATATTATTCACAGAATGGCAATCACAGTTAATGAAGGCAGAAAGAGCAATTTTAAGATGCAAGGCAACCACTAGTAATTTGGTTGAATTGGTAAATAATACTCTTTACTTGTCTAATATGATTTCTCAATGTACTCCAGGCCAATTAACAGCAACAAAGATGTTGGAGCATTCATGCTACCCAGAGCTGGAGAAAAATGGAAGGTTAATCGTGGGGATCAACAGTTTAACATGGGATGCCTATTGGTTCTTCTTAGTGAAGCCACACAGCCAGAGAGCCGCCTTAAAATGCCTCACAGATGTTATCGGGTATATCATACCCGATATTCAGGATGCCACCTTTGCTTCCCAACTCAGCTTGCGCCTCAACAGACCACCCGAAGTGGAGCCAATGCTTGCGATAAGCCAGCTCAGGTTTAAAGGCAAGTAGCCTGAGTCATAATTCACATCGCCGACTGCCAGATCGCCCCCAAGAAGATAGATAGAATTTATTGATGCCAATTTAGTAGGATTTTGTTTCATAGATTTTTTAGCTTAGTAGTATTTATAGACCCTTTCATGCATTTAGAAAGGGTCGTAAAGTTTTGTATATGACTTAAGCCCTGAATTTGCACTATTGTACTTCAGGGGTATTCTTTTATGAAATCGGACCAATTATTCTGATTTTGATGAGGAAGGTTTTTATACAAATGTGCACTATTGTCTTTGTTTAAAAGCATTTCTGTGTTGAAGGAAGAATTTCGAATAATGATTGATATTTGGGATTGATTAGCAGCTCACATGGTACTATTATCTGCGTCTGAACTCATTCCTGTTATATGAATTGTTATTTAATCGCTCTCGCTATTATCGCTTATATATATGTGTTTTAACAACATCCTTTATGCATCCCACTATTGGCTGTTTATAGCATGCTTTTCTTTCAATCGTATATGTATCGATGATATAAATGATGAATGCAGTAATTTGTGTTAATCACTTCGTTTGACTATTCATATGAAGTAATCTTTAAATGATTGAATATCTGTGTTTATTTTACAGAGTCATCTATATGCCTGTTAAATAGATAAGGATTATTAAACGCTGAATTTCAAATGAATAAGTTGTTCCCGGGATTAGTATTAGTTTTCTTATTTTTGTTAATAGAATAAGCTATCCGCCTATCATTAAAACAGACAACTCATCACTCATCCATCCCTTTTATTCATTATCGGGAAACTGGTCCCGTTATATCCAGTCGGAGCCACCATCCCAAACAGAAAAGGAGCTGTTCTAAGGTCTGGACCGGGTGGTTATCCCCCAATGTTGTTGCAGCGATTTTCGAGGCCTCAAAAGAATCTTACTGAAATGTGTTGTTGGTTTAACCATCACTTTGGATTGTTATCTTACTTTCCTTCCAGTTCATGATGCATCTTTGCTTGTGTGTTCCCTTCTTAGCCACGTGTTTTCATAGGCTTCCCATGGGCACACTCACATCAACCTCCATGTGTTAGAACCATTCATGAAACTTCCTTGACTTGCTGCATATGTCACACCCCTACTACCAACAGGGATATATTACTTGCCTTGCGCACAACCACGGTCAAGGTGATACCGTACGACCCACTGCTGGGACTCCTGCACCAAACGGTTTGAGGTCTCCTTGGGACTTCTTATTGGGAGATCCCTTGACATCTTGGCGGGTCCAACAACGTCAAAAATTTACTAAAGAATAAAGATGATCCATTTGAAAAATTTAAAGTCTGCAAAGTTTTAGTTGAAGATGAATTAGATTTTAAAATCAAATGTCTCAA
This sequence comes from Pinus taeda, assembly GCA_000404065.3. Lineage (NCBI taxonomy): Eukaryota > Viridiplantae > Streptophyta > Pinopsida > Pinales > Pinaceae > Pinus > Pinus taeda. Next base: position 72,920 of record APFE030222073.1, read on the forward strand.
ATCTGACTGGGGAGGAGAATTCATATCAGATGATTTTTTTGAATTTTGTGAACAACATGGAATAAAGAGACAATCCTCTGTTGCTAGAACTCCTCAATGAAATGGTGTGGTGGAAAGAATGAATAGAAAAGTTCAACAAAAGGCTCGAGCTATGCTTGATGAATCTGGAACTCTTGACAGCTTCTGGGATGAAGATGCATATACTGTAGTAAATATTCTCAACAAAGTTTATGTTCATGTAAATAATGATCAAACTCCATATGAACTTTGGTATGGTAAGCCTCCTACTATACAACACTTCAAAGTTTTTGGAAGCAAATGTTTCATCAAAAAGACTGATGAAAAACTTGGTAAGTTTGAACCCAGAGTAGATGAAGGAATATTTCTTGGTTATTCATTTAGAAGTAAAGGATACAAATGTTATAATAAGGGATTTTGAAAAATTGTTGAATGAATTGATGTTGTAATCGATGAAGCATGCAGAAATCGAGAACAGGTGACATTAAGGAATATGATAATGATGAAGATGGGGAATGCTTTCTCGTATCAAATAGAAATGATATATAGGATGAAACCAATGAAGCATCAAAATAAGATACATCTGACAGGGAAAAGGCTCCATCCAAGTATGTTCAAAAGAATCATCCAGAATCTCAAATTCTAGGAGAAAAAGGGTCTGGAGTATAGACAAGAAGAACTTTTCTAGGACCTTCTAGTTATCTAACATTATTATCCTCCATAGAACCACAAAATGTCTATGAAGCTAGCAGAGATGAATGTTGGGTTAAGGCCATGGATGAAGAACTAGACCAAATTGAAAAGAATGATACTTGGGAATTAGTTCCTAGACCTCATGATAAAAATGTTTAGGAACAAAATGGATATTCAAGAATAAGTTGAATGAAAATAGAGAGGTTATTAGAAATAAAGCAAGGCTTGTTTGTAAAGGGTATGCTCAACAAGAATGTATAGACTTTGAAAAAACTTTTTCACCTGTTTCTATACTTGAAGCCATAAGAATGTTTCTTGCTCATTCAAGTTTTTGAAAATTCAAAGTGTATCAAATGGATGTAAAATTTGCACTTCTTAATGGAGATTTAGAAGACGAAGTATATGTTGAACAACCAGAAGGATTCATTCTAGGAAATTATGAAAAGCTTATATGCAAACTCAAAAAGAATTTATATGGACTGAAACAAGCTCCAAGGGCATGGTATTATTGGCTTGACAAATATCTTCAATAACAAGGTTTCACAAAAGGATTTGCAGACAACAACTTAGATACAAATATTGAAAATGATAAAATGCTAATTATTGTTGTTTATGTTGATGATATCATCTTCGGAAGTAATGAAGAATCTATGAGTCAAAACTTTGCTTTTGTTATGCAACAAGAATTTGAAATGTCTTTACATGGAAAACTAACTTATTTTCTTGGTCTACAAGTATAACAAACAAAATATGGCATCTTTCTTTCACAAACTAAATATCTCAAGCAGATTCTGAAGAAGTACGGAAAGGAAGATTCAAAACCAGTATGTAATCCAATGGTAACAAGATGTAGTCTCAGTTCTAATGATGAATCTCCTACAGTGAATCAACCAACGTACATATCCATGATTGGAAGTCTACTTTATTTAACAGGTACCAGACCGGATATCATGCATGCAGTAGGAATTATTAGAAGATTCCAAGCCAATCTAAAGGAATCACATCTTCAGGCTTTAAAAAGAATATTCAAATATATCTAAGGAACTCAAGACTTTAGTCTATGGTAACCTAAAGATACAAATATCACTCTTCATGCATATATAGATGTAGATTGGGCTAGATATCTTGATGACCGAAAAAGAACCAACGGAGGTGAATTCTATATGGGATCTGTAAGGATTCCGGACACCACATATCTCCACAATGGTATGATATTGTCCACTTTGGGCCTAAGCCCTCATGGATTTGCTTTTGGACTTACCCCAAAAGGCCTCATACCAATGGAGATATTTGTCCATCCTTATATACCCATGATCCCCCCCACTTCTAGTCAATGTGGGACTTTGGTCGTATACCCAACAATCCTCCCCTCGAACAAAGGACCATCGAGCCTCCCCTCAAACGATTATCCATCCGTCCACTCTCTACCAACCAGGATTCTCCGCTTCAATGCGTTGGAAGCACACGCCTTACATGGAACACCACCTGCCTCGAGAGCTTGCTCTATCCCAGGTCAACTCCTCTTCACCGTGTTGGGACCAGGACACGTCCATGAAGAATCAGGAGCACACCGCCTGTCTAACTGAGTTCATCCACGGATCCCATCGTGATATTACCGGGGCCCACCACCTTCGTTCGGCATTCCGAGAATTCATCCACTTGGCTAACTTCGGGGCATGGCTCTGATACCACTTGTAAGGATTCTGGACACCACATATCTCCACAATGGTATGATATTGTCCACTTTGGGCCTAAGCCCTCATGGATTTGCTTTTGGACTTACCCCAAAAGGCCTCTTACCAATGGAGATATTTGTCCATCCTTATATACCCATGATCCTCCCCACTTCTAGTCAATGTGGGACTTTGGTCGTATACCCAACATCCATGACTACATTTTGAAAAGAAGCTTTAACCTTTTGATCTTCAATAACTTCTTTACCCCTCTGGATGATTTTCATTTTTGCTCATTTGTTCCTCTGAATGGATTGGCATTTCTTGGAGCAAATGTGTTCTGTTGCCTTATTTTCGATCAATTCTGCTCAGCCTTCAGCTTAGATATTTCAGCAGCCAATGACTCTATCATTATAGTCATTTTATCTAACTTAGGCTCTGATGATGAAGCAGAGGAAGAAGAAGCCTCACGTCTCTGCCTTCTACTGTCAGCATAACTTTTGAGCTTTTCTGCAACCATAATATTGGATTCTACTTCTAGGGTTGCATCTTGCATATCAGCTAGAGTGGCACATCTTATTTCTCTCAACAATAAGCCGAAATTAGAGTCAAAAGCATTGGCATAAGTGATTTTGGTAGAGGTGGGGGTTGGCTTTACTTCAACTGGTATTTTATTATACATCCTATTAAATCTTTTATTAAAATCAGGCAAAGTTTCCTTGTTTTCTCTCTTCAGGTTACCAAACTCATTGTGGTAATACAACAAGTCCTTTTTATCTCCCTAGTGCTTTAAAAATGCCTCATCTAAGGCTTCAATATCAACAATAGATCTAGGGGTCAATTCTCTGAACCACTTTTTGGCCTCTCCATCAAGGCTCTAGACAAAAACTCTCATCCACACATCATTTTCACTTATGTCTAAGTTATCAGCATAACTATAAAAAGCTTCAAAGCATTCTTCAGCTGTTACCCCATCTGTACTAGTGAACTTAGGCATATATTTTTGGTACTCTCCTGTAGGCATGGCATTCAAGGAACAGGAAAAACTAAGGGTCCATATCTAGCAGCTATGATTCTTTCCATCTTAGTGGGAGTTTTCTGGCCTGCCATGACTGGGGTATGTAGAATGATACTGGAAGATTGAATAGTGGGGAACAATGGAATGGGTGTCAAAGATAAGGGAATATGGTGAACTGTATGGGATGCAATCTTTTGACTGAGATCCGAAGGGGAACTAAATGAACAATGAGCTTTATGAATCTCTGCAGGTGATTCTTCACTAGTAATGTTAGGCTCTAAATCTCAAAACTGTATATTTTCAACTATAACCTTCTCTTGCAGAGATACATAGGATTTCTTAGGCTTACCTAATTTTGATGCTCCTTTTTGTGAAATTTTCTTTTGCTTAATGATCTTCTCAGGGTCAGGCACTAGTTTAGCGAGTGATTTTGGAGGATTTCTTCGAGTATGTCTCACAAACTGAGCCAGAACTATAATGTGGAGTTGCCAAAAGTTGGTCTTCCTCCAGTGGAGTCGTGAGATAGATGATCACAACCGGAAATGTCCCCAGACATTGTCTATCGTCAAAATCTGGTACTATGTTGTCTCCCAGGGAAGCTGAGCTTCAATCTCCTCTCCCCGACAATGGCGCCAATTGATGTTATCACCCAAAGAAACTCTCCTAGGTTGTATCTCGGAGATGCTCGGGAACATTACAAACTCAACAAAATGTTGGAAATGGATGAAATGTTGGCCACTATGCTTCTTGAATGCAGCTGCTGTGGATTAACTGCATAAGGTACTTGTAGTTGACCGTCGTTGTCCTTCAGGTGCACAACATGAACAAAGGGTGTTGACTGCATGGCAGATGTACGAGTGAGTGGAGAATATATATTAGCTGTTGGATCATAGATATAGACGGCAAAGATCTCTTCACACGGAGTATTGGGTGGAAGTGGATGCAAAATGATTGCGAGCCGTTAGATCTTGTAGATGGACGGTGGAGATCGACTTACAGGAGCTATCGGGAGAAAACATGAACGAACAATTGTGAGTTGTTGGATCCCGAGAGGGTAGATCGAATGGCTACTGGGCAGAGGATATGCATGAGGATTGATGAGCAGGGACGACAGATGGGCGGTAAGCAGTATTACCTGCACCACTAATGGGAGGTAAGCGGTAATCATACGTGGGGTATCGATTCCACCAAGGAGAAGATGTGTGGCAAATGAGACAGGGGTAAAACCACTTTTCCCACTAGTTAATGCATGGGTAAGTTTCGGCATCGGGAGGAGCGAATACCCTTGGATCAGGAGGTGGACAATCGGATATCGGGGGCTTTAGCACACATGTTTTTATTGATGTGATAGAGAAGAACCAGATTGGCAGATAGTGCTTGTTTTGGAGGCGCGCGGTTATATGGGTTTAAAACCTTAGCACCCAGGGGCTTGATGGAAATGGGCTTATGCCGGGACTTGGAGGAAAACAGAGATTGTGAGGGCTATGAGGGCATAAGCAGAGTGCAGGAGAATAAGAAGGATGGCTGATACAAATATTGTATTGAGCATAATCAACCCAATCAGGCCTGTGTTTGACCCACAAATGCTGAAGTATGTAGCAGAGCTAACAGTCAATTCTTAAGAAGAGAAAAAGCTAAAATATTATATTGGTTGACTTGAAGCAAATCATTTCCTTGATCTTTGATTACTCTATATCCATTGATTTTTAGTTTCTACATTTGCTCAGTAGTAACTAGCATAAGAAAGTTGTGTTTATATGGATAATTAATGCACTAAATAATGTAAATATTGTGCTATTGCATTTGTTTTATTTTATGATCCACATTATTAACAATAATAAGGAAAATTCATGAGATGTAATTAAAAGTATGAAATAATTTCTAGGAAATAAGTAAGATCAACTTTTATTACGCTCCCTATAACAAGTCAATTTTCATAAACAACATAGGAAAATATTGAAATTTCCTTAGTATTGTGTCCTTGATGAGTTATGTAATTGGATAAGTCAAAGTATAATAGCTTAATTAGAGATTGAGGCTCTATATGTTGAAACTTGCAAATAAATAGACTATATCAGAATTGTAGCATACAAATTGTGCGATGAACTAATTAGGAGTGCTTACTTAGCTAAGATAGATACTTTTATGGAGCATCTAAATCATGTTTTATTGTTTAAACTTTATGATACATCTAAATCGTACACTATGATTTCAGTTTAAGTTTAATTAACTATTATGATTTTGAGTATAATGTTACATGAAGTTTCATGATATAATGGTAGGAGGAATTGAAGGGATGTTTTTGTCAAGAAGAAATTTCTCTTAATGATATTGATGATTGAACCAAGAAACATGATTACTAAAGGACATGGTGATGATCTACATAGTTTAAAAATGTGAAGATATGAAGTTGAGATTTTCATAATGACCAATGATGTAAACAAGGAAGATGTTTAAAGGTTTAAATGGTAAAAAAATAATAGTTGAAGTATAGGAAAGAAATGTTGTTATAAATTTTATAGGGATACCTTGAGAAGGATTGTGTACAAATTGACAAAAGAAGTGAGAGTCAATTAATAGAGGCTTTACTTTACTAAACTACACTCGTTGTTTCATGAGTAAGACTTCACATAGAGAAACTTATCAATTTTTGTTCCCATAGCGTTAAAAGAGGTTGTTTCCAGAGAAAACCACACATTTAAATTTTTCATGGACAATGATGGTAGTAGTGTTTCCAACTATTTCAAAATCTAAAATAAAGATACTATTTAATGAGCAAGAATCTCTTGTCCAAATTGAAGAAGGGTGAATTTACGATAAAGCAATCAAATGGTATTGAGATAGGAAATTGACGACATAAGAAAATATTTTTGTGGATGAAAATGATAATTGTTAAGTGATTTATATATAAGTCAACATGGATTGACAAACCCTCATTCACATCAATTAAGCACGATATAAAATTAAATCGTGATGACCTAATGTTTATATGCAATTGCATATAGCGATATTGGAATTGGTAAGCCAAAGGGTAAATGGATGTAAAACCAAGGGATTTAATTTTGAGATAGATGATTTAAATAATGATTGTATAACTAGTAATATCTTAACAATGAATTTCATCAGAATATATGACAAGAGATTAAGACTCAAGATGATGAGGCTCATGTGAAATTTAACAATGTACTTAGATGAATATAGCTATGGTGTAAATGGTCAACTTCCTAGTTGAAAGAAGTGGAAATGATTATTGGAAAACTAATTGGTATCTTGATGAAAACATAACACTAATAACATTGATGAGATAACATAGATCCTAAATGGATGTTAAATAATCTTAGTTCATAGTTGAATGTTTGTAAAGTAAATGAAATTGATTTTTCTGATGAATCATGATAAGAATGCTTATAGAGTATTATTCTATATTTGATAAGTATTGAGATGTTCTCATATTGATGATGTTTCATGATATAATGGTATGAGGGTGAGCATGCACATGTGGTTCATATTTATATAGTTGTTACAATAGTGATGATGTATCCTTATGATGATGATAATATGCATAGGCATTATGATGTTATTTACATATTCAATTACTACGTGATGATAGGTATTTAATGTTGAATACTCATGATGGATATGATATGCATAATGTGGCATAGGAATTATGATGCTATAATATGAGGTTTATTGACATGTGGTTCATTTATTATGTGAAGTCATGATATGTATTTGATGAAAATATGCTTATGTTATAACTTATGATGGTATTTCATGAGGTCAAGCATGTGATAGTTGTGTACAAATTTATGACATGCATGAGCATGTAGTTCATTATTATTCATAATGTTGCGATTAACAATGATGAATGTTACACGATGACATGCAAAACTTGGCATGTGGATTATTTTCTAAGATACTATGATGGTATAGCTAATGCATTGGTTGTATGTTGAGGTGTGATGATTCACAGGACTCCACAAATGGGCCAAGAGGGCTGGTTTATTTGATGATCTCGTGCGAGCCCATATGCACAAGGGAGAATAAGTAGCACCATGTGTGCTGGGGACAAACTCAATCAACACTACATATGCCAGTGGATCCTTTGTCTTGTGTAGCTCTTGATGGATAACACTTGAAGGGCTATGGGACCATCTTGAAGAGGCCAAGAGCCTGATGTTCTAGGCTAGGTGCCTGCTATTAGATTGGGATGCTGAATTTTGGTGGGGGTGTAAGGACTTCAATTCCTGGGGTTGTGTGCCTTAATAGTTGTGGAGGGAGTGGGCCAGCCTTGCAAGATGCATGGAGTCATTGAGTACTGTACCAGATGCCTACCTTGGGGCATATGAGGTCTAAGTCAAGCACAAGCCTTGGGGCTAGTTTTGGACTAGGATATAGACCAGGGAGGCTTATGCCTAGTTCCGAAAGTGGGAAAAAGGACAAAAATTCCTTGAGATTTCCCGGGTGTTGTGAAACTTTTGATGTCTGCTGGTTATACTAGTTCAACAAAGGGAGTAGGGAAAACATGAAGTAATAAATAACTAAATAAATAAAATATTAAATAATTCAACTTAAGTTTGGGAGGAAGTTCCTTAAAGTGGGGAGTATGTAATTTCCTCTAATAATAAATAGTAAATAATAAATTAATATAATATAATATTAAATATAACATAAATAAAAAAACAATAATAAAAATAGTAATAGTAAATAAATAATAAATAATAATAAAATAATAAATAACAATACTAAAGCTCTAAATAAATATAAAAAGAAATAAAACAAAAAAGCTATAAAAATCATAAAGCTATCAAAAACTAAAAACAAAAGAAATAAAACAAGAAAGAAATAAAGTTGCATGTAGACACATGGAGTGTGTGCATGTGGTTCGCCTTCCAATGTTTGCTCTATTTAATAGATGGTTAGGAAGATGAGAGGAATTCTATCATTCCATGATTCCACCATCCATTCTCTTGTGAGAATAGTGTTGTGAGACAAAATATACCCTAGTAGTAGTACGTTGATTGAGGGCTCGGGGGTGGCCAGTTGTAGTAAGATCTTGTGCAATTGAGCCTACGGTTGGGTGGAGATTCGTCTCCAAAACTTTGTTGCAGTTAGCAGAATTCGACTAACGTTCAACTAGCATTCCACACGTAAGTTGACTCTCCTCAATTTTCTTTTATTTAATGTTAACTAGTTGATAATTTGTGTGTTGATTATAAATCACTTGATTAATCTAATTAATTACGTGTTGTTGTTTCGGGGTTGTTACATATCCAAAGTAGGGAATTCTTCATTGATCCCTAGTTTCGATTGATTTCTTACTTTTCCCTCTTTATCTGGTTTGAGCAATCCTTAATTTCTCCTTGATCCCAATTGAAAAAAATTCACCATCTAGCCTAAAGTATCTGAATTTACTCAGCTACCTTGCCCTATGAACACTATATTTAGAAATTGATTCAATCCTTTTTTCTTGACATTTTGACTCCATAGCCCAATGGTAAAATACATCCATCTATCCATCTAAATCAGTGAGTCCACCACCAAATCAAACCAAAACCCAGTCAAGCTTAAATAACTAGCCTAAAATCAATTAGCTCAACAAAGTTAAATCATTAAGAGAGAGCTCTCTCTGAGCATTAGGAAGGCTAAACCCTGATCTCAAAATTAGGTTTGTGGTTACCTCATTAATTTCATTCTTTAACCTTGAGAAATTATTGAGTGATAACATAATGGTGACCATCCCGGGGAGAAAACATTTTCTTCAGTAATATTATACAAATATTAGATCTGATCTATGATGGTGGACAGTGATCAAAAACACAAATGTTAAAATCATCCACTTAGTGACTCTAGCTCCAAATTAATTTCACAATCAAGACTCCACTAGAGGAATGAACCTGAAAGAACAATATGGAAAGGTCAAGCTTTCAACTTGGATTACCATCCAAGACATCATGTTCTTTCTCATCAAGAAGGTTTTTCAATTTATTTTGTATTTTAAAGAAGATCTTAGATTGGTATTTGATTATTTTCCTTTGAAAATTGTAAATATAAAATCTCCTTACCCATTTGAGAAGCTTTCTTCTGAAACTTATGAAGATCATTTTCCAATTGAGAAGCCCCAAGAAATCAAGACTAATCTTATAATCCCTGTATATATTCTTGTACCATGTAAAGTTCCAGATAGGTATAACACACTCATCTTACCTCCTATACTCCATGATTTCCCTAACAATTATTACAAATACCTTCCTAAGTTTGATGGAGAGAATGGTATCACTGTCTGAAAACATATTCAAGATTTTGAGAATTATATGGACCTATTTGAGATTGATGAAGATGATGTTAGAATCATACTTTTTGCTCTTTCTTTGCAAAGTAGAGTAAAGAGTTGGTTCAAGAATATGCCTATTGCAAGCATTTCAAATTTCCAACAGTTTGTCAAATTTTTCCCTGATAGATGGATAATCAAAGTCAATCTTTTTGTGATCATAGAATCTGAATATAATCAGTTGAAAAGATAGCCAAATGAAACAATACAACAATTTTTTGACAGATTTAATCATATCTATTATTCAATGCCAACAAATATAAGACCTCCTCCCGATTCAGCTCTATTGAATTATCCAAAAGCATTTGACCTAAAAATAGAATTTCAGCTAAGAGAAAGAAACCCAGCAACTCTTGAATAGATGCAGAGAAGAACAACATTGCAGAGGTAAAAATAGAGGAAATGATAGAGAAGATCACCATGCAAGATAATTTTTTTGTGCAAGATCACCATGACCTATTTATTTCATAAAAATAAGAGGTTGATATCCATGAATAAATTCCTACTAATTCCAACTACCATAGATCAGAAATTGGATTCACAGATCAACAGATGGAAGAGGAATCTACTTATCTAATGTGTATGTTTGATGACATTCCTTCTTTTAATGATTTTCCTAAATATGATCAATATGATGATAATTATGTTCTTCAAACTCAAGCTAACTTAACAAAGCAATCAGAAGCTAGTTTGGGAAATAAGGAAATTCAGTTTCAACAACTTGAAAACAATGATCATGGTATTCATATAAGCTATGAAAGTGAAGAAAAAAGAGCATAAAATTTGGAAATAAGTGAAGGTTCTTTACCTCTTTGTTTTGCTTTATGTCAGTTCATCAGAGAAAACTTTAAAGCAATAAAAAATCAACAGTCTTTAGGTATTGATATTGACAACAAAGAAGACAATGAAAATCTTAATCAGGATTCTTTAGTTTCACAATTACAGTCATTAAATTCCATTGAAACATATAATCAAGTAATACAAGAAAATTCTAAACCACTATGTTTTGAATCGTTTCATTTTTTAAAGGAAATGTGTTATAATATCTCTAAAGAAAAGGATAAGCATCTTGTAGAAATCTATGAAGTTCCATTCAAACCTATATGCAATAGGTTGCAGCAATCCTTACAAGTTTTTTATGATCCAATAGTTGATATGTCGAATAATGAAAGCAATTAGAATTTTCCTCGATTAACTAACTATGAGATTCAGGATCAAGATGATAAAGGATTCATCAATCGAAGATTTCAATCAGTAGAAATATTATAAAAAAGCTTATCTGGAAATTTGTAGGGTGATAAAGATGAAAACGACATTTCAGTTTCATGGCATGGAGGCCATCCAAAACAGGTGTACAATTGCTCAAATCAGTTGGACATTAGTGTATATACCTTGGAAGATCCTTTTGTACAGTTTCTAGAGTCAACAAAGGAAATCAAATATTTCCTTATCTTCTCAATTGTTGACAAGTTTATATTGGGTTTTAGAATCTGAGCGTTGATCACAAACAAGAAAATGCAACAAAATACATCAAATTATATAATGCTTGAATGGTTGCATTGGATGTTTCATTTTACCTAATGAGAAGTTGGACAACTAATTAGAGTAGGTAGGTAGAATTTTCAGTTTGATTGGATCTTATTTTAAACAAGAAAATAAGCTTAGCACTCTGAGCATTTTTTCAGTTTCATATTAGATTTCAGTTTGCAGAAAAGGTTGTGATTTTAGTTGAAGATTTTCATCACAGAGAGTATATAACAAAGCATGTGCAAGCTTCTGATCAACCCAATGGATTAGACCACTAGTCGATGGTGTTCTTGACATCTCACAAGGAGATGCCATCCCCAAGTAGAGCCACTGTTAGGGTCCTATAATAATAGGTTTCATAATTTTGAATTGAATCTGTTAAGTCTTGTAATATTATACATACTTTTTCTTTCTGCAAAATGTTTTCCCATATTGAAAATAAAAAATGTAAAGAGGGTAAGCCCTAAAAGAAAAATCAAAGGACTAAAAGAAAAAGATAAAAAAGAAAATAAAATATGAATCCCACCAAAAAGAGATAAAAATAGATCATGAAAGTGTGCACATTCAAATGCCATTGCTCTTAGTTTACTTTTTGCAAATAAGATTGTGTGCATCTTTTCAAAATTCCATAATCCATGATGATCAAACAATTTAATCTTGATTCAATCATGCTTTAAATTTCATGCTAATAGATAGAGAATAAAGATGTAGCCAAACTGCTTAATCTTGGAAAATCAGTAGTTAGGTAGATAATAATAATGTTCTCGTAAATTTAATATGAGCCATTGGAAGTTATAAGATTATAATTAGATAGTTTGCTTGTGAAAGAAAAAAATAAAGGGTCAGTAAGCTCAAATGCACCTAGTAAATGAGGAAAAATTGTCAGGATAAGAAGGGTAGGTAGATTACTTTCACATGCACTGGAAAGCATCAATTGGTTTGTTTATTATCACTAATATCTTACTAATTTCCCCTTCTTGATTCCAAAGGACCCTTCCCTTTTCATTTCCTCTTATTCTAGCATTTTTCCATTTGAAACCATCATTTTCCTTTCATGTTTACCTTCCCTCCTTATTGCACCCCTTTCCATAGTTAGAAAACACATTTTCCTTCAGAAAAGTGTATTCCCCTCTACTAATTACCTTTTCATTAGAAACATGCAAAAACCGACTTTTTGCATAGTTTTAAATGGTTGAAATATTATCGGGCCTCACTGTAGGAATCCTTCCCTGATATATTTTTAATTTTTTTCTCATATATTATATAACCCACCTTATATTAAAACCCTTTTTGTTTCATAGTAACCCTTCACATACATATGATACCCCATCGCGTTAAATATCCTGGGTCCCACGTCAATTAACTTAACCTATCTAATCACTCGACCCAACCATATTTTGAAGGCGCAACTCAATCAACCAACCGATCACCCACTTCCATATCTGACGACCATCGTGCCATATCACGCTCACATTAGCCTGACACTTAACACTTGAAAATCACGTGATATGGGTGGTTTCCCCACCTGCCTTTTGGCTGTGTAGCAACCCCATGTTATATCACGTCCTCCAAAATAATACCACCCTACCCCTCTAAATCGGTGTGATAAACCATAATATTTCCTCCTCACATCAGATAAGACCACCAATGTGATAAAAAACCCCAAACCACTATGGTAACACATGCACCATGCTAAAACTGTGATACCACTCTACACAGTGTAATGGGCCCCCGTTGTTCAAAATCCATACCTTCACCTTGTAAAATCTGCAGAATTTTCAAAAGAAACTCAGTTATTCTGTCCAGAACTTACCTCTGTTTAAATTGCGAAAGTGAAAATCCATTCCAACTTGAATTTAAACCCCATTGAAAGTTCGTATTCCTTCCATAGACTACCCTGTTCTCTGAAGGCATTATCTCCTCCCTACAAACTTGTGTTCTTATTAACAATTATTATTTTGCAGGTAATTAGCAAGGCCAATGGATTGGAAAAAGAGGTTTTGATACTAGTCATAAAACTTGTTTTCTATGGATTCTCAGGAAATGTATTCAAAGGCTTCATTGAGCGGGAGTTTTATGTACAAAGACAAAATAAAGTTTAAACCAGAGACAAAGCAGGAAGAAATCATTTACACAAAGGCAGTAACTGTTAAAACAGAGATAAATAAGCAACAATATATTCATGTTTTTACATGAAGTCAAAACAGTTCTTTAGTAAAATTCACTTTTACTAAAGACATAAAAGCAAGATGAGAATAAAAGATACCAAATGATGTGATTTACAATGACGGGTAAAATTAAAAGCATGTGACAGATCATTCATGGTAAAAGACTAAATAGAGGAGGCAGAGTAAGAAGAAAGCATGAGAGATAAACCAAGATAAAAGAAACAGATAGATAAGAACAATCAAGTAGAATAGAGACATCTTTCATGTGAGTTGAAAGGTGTCACTACCTTTTAGTATCCATATATTTTATTTCCCAGAATAATTCCTGAATGAGTTTAGGATATTTTCTAATAGTTTTTTGTATAAATACTTCATAATTTGAAGTATTAGGGGTGTGGATTGTTGAACATTTCTATAGTTGTATTCATCTGAAACCTAAGGGGTTATTGTAACATTTTCAAGTCAGCATACACGACTGGGTAATAAAGGCATTGCATTACAGGATTGATGTGTTGGGCCTCTTGAGCGGAGTATCTTTCTATTGTTAAATTGTGATTTTCTTAAGTATTTCACATACTTACATGTTTTCCAATTTGAATGTAATAACTGGATTATTATTACAAAATTTGTTTAAGTACACCCTGTCTTGAACAATTATTCATTTTGATGTTTCCTTCTGATATCCAGATTAGGGAATTCTTCATTGATACCTAGTTTCGATTTTCTTCTTACTTTTCCCTCATTATCCGGCTTGAGGAATCCTTAATTGCTCCTTGATCCCGATTGAAAACACTTCACCATCTAGCCTAAAGGATCTGAATTTACTCAACCACCTTGCCCTATGAACACTATCTTTTGAACTTGATCCAGTCTTGTTTTCTTGACATTTTGACTCCATATCCCAATGGTAAAAAACATTCATCTATCCATCTAAATGAGTGATTCCACCACCAAATCAAATCAAAACCCAATCAATCTTAAATAACTAGCCTAAAATCAATTAATTCAACAAAGTTAAATCATTAAGAGAGAGCTCTCACTGAGCATTAGGAAGGCTAGATCTTGATCTCAAAAGTAGGATTGTGGTTCCCTCGATAATTTATTTCTTTAACCTTGAGAAATTGTTGAGTGATAATAGGGCCCACGTGGAATTAAAAATTCTACAAAATGAGCTATAGCCACTTTGTAATTTAGAGATTTTGGGTTTGGCATTTTTTTAAAAATAGGAAATTGAAATAAATTATTGAGATCCTCATAAACACATTTTTTAGTTGTTCAACAATTTGGCTATGTCATTTTGTTGGATTGTTAATGAGAAATTATAAATTAATCAAAATTAACTAGGAGTCAGTATTTACAATGAATGGCTATTCTAATTGAAAAAATTGAAATATTATACATTTTGTAACCCTCATGACCGAAATGATCAAACTTCAAAGGAGTGGCATTTACAAACCAGTTAACCAAATGAGGTGAAACAAGTATAGATGGAAATATCGATAAAACTTGAATTCAATGAAACAATCAAAATAAAAATCCAATGAAAATGAAAAAATAGCAAAATTGTAGGACAATTAACTTAAATGAAAATCATAAAAGGTGTTTAGCCAAAAATAAATAGAATTGGTCCCCATTATTTGAAGTAAATGAGTAAAAAATGGGTCATGTTGGATTTCCCTACAACACAGCGAGAGAAACATGTTTTTTTGTGTGTTTGTTATTTATTTCTCTCGTCAAAAACGTCCCTCTAGGAATTGTGCCACCATGCTAGTTCTAATCGTCTCTTTCTTAAGAGACAATTACAAAATATTTGGCCATCATTTCTCTTTTATTTTTTTTTGGCACCAATATGAACTCTTAAGGGTTTTTTTTCTCCAATTTTTATTTCCGACCCTTTTCTTTTGGAAAGGAGGTTATGACCTCCTAACTCAGATTGTAATTATAACTTCTTACCAACTGAACAAAAAATTTCATCATTTTTTTCTATATGGCATTCCATTTGGGGCTTATTGTTATTGATTTCTTGTTAAAAGAACAAATTCATTTAACCGCTATCTTAATATTTTAATAGAAATTCTTATCTATTCTCCTTTAAAGTATGAGATTGTTTTGTGGGTTATAACTAGAAACTATTTTGCAGTATTATAAATCGTTATTTTTATATCCTCTTACGAAGACATAATCATTGTGATTTTACTATGAACATAACAATGAGAAACATTATTTCCGCTTGCAGGTATTTCTTTTTACCAACATTTTATTTCTTATATGTTTTCTTCTGGTTATCTGTAATTATAAATTAATGAAAGAAATCTTTTCCTTTTTCTAGATTCACTCATTTCTTTGCACCGTTATATCAAGGGTTGTGCCTAGCCATCGTACCTGTGGTCTGACAATAGTGTGCTAACCCTTCACTTTCTAACCTATTATTTACAACACAGCTAATTTCCCTAATCATTTTTTTGAAGAATAAAATTATAAAAGATAAATTGAGAAATCACCCATGAATTTTTACATTTACACTAGGTCTATCACAACATAACTTAATTAAACAAAATTTCTTTACTTACAGCATTTTATAAACTCTTTGTCACAACTATTCTGGGAACTGTCCTTTAGGCCCTTATCGTAATCCTTAATTTTTTCTTCCGAACACCTTTATAGTATCTGCATGTTCCTGCACCAAACAAAATGCAAGATATACAACATATATATCTAAGCAATTCATTTACTGGTACTCATACACAATAACTACAGTATTATAGATAAAACCATCCATAATGTTTCCTATATTACCTTTCTTTCAATTATAAATTTTTGTATATTTATCTCAAGAGTCTAGATAATTGTCAAGACCTTTTGAAGCCTCCCAACCTTAAGTTACATAATTGTCTAGCTATCACGAGTAGTCTTTCCTTTTACTGAATGAATTCCATCAACAACCACATTACAACCATCAAGACTGATTTCCCACATTAAAAACCTACCCAACCAAATGCTTTTATTGTTTCAATTTCCTAAAGTGCCACATTACCAATCATAGGATGGAGTGGTTGAAAATTTAAAAATAACATTTGACTCTTTTCACTCCCACTAATATTAGTTGATTAAAAAAAACTCACTACCATCACCTACCACAAATGCACCGTAAGTTGAAATATATATGCCTATCAACATAATTAGAAATGGAATTATTAATAACATTTTTTCTTTCGATGCAGATTTCTTTCTGGATTGGCACCAAGTCATAAGAATGATAATCCTCATGTTTTAAGGTGAAAATAGAAAAAATTAAAAATGAGCTTCCCATTTTTCAACTCCAATGGTAAAACAACTGGTCATATAGTTGGTTGGTCATTTGGAAGTTGGAGCTTATGTGTTCAACATTTTGGATATGATGTGAAATTTAATATTTTTTTAAAGATTATTTTAATGAATTTTCAAATGTATGGACATATTTAGGGTTGTTTTTTCCTCGTTAAAGGAATTTAAAAGTACATTCTATTTAATTAAAAATATTAACTCATTGCCTCTCAATAACAAAGGTGTTTAACTATAAGAACTCAAACAATTAAGCTAACCTTGAAGATTATTTGGCCTTATATACATACAAAGATAAAATTTCATTTCAAAACTTAAGAAATGGGTCATTTATTTACCTTACATTAAATTCAAGTAAACTGGTACTATCTCAAACTTAGCATTATTTCATAAGCATTTTATGTTAAGAAACATGCTCTTTCTCTTAGTTTCAATTCATACACTCCTTGTTGCAACTAACATAAACAAAGTTGAATGAATCAATGAGGTGAATGCATAGGAATACTCCTCTTCGATAATGGTGAATATACAATAATAATCATCTTAAGATGATTTCTTGGTGTTTATTTGCATGAGTACTAGATGTGGATTTACTATAAATTTTTTGGGGTTCACTTATAAAGAAAAAACAAGAATGAAGTATACAATATTTATTACAATAATATATCCATGGAGAATTTAATCTCATGAAAATCTACATTTTATAATATGACACAATAAAAACTTGAGATTTATATTCAAAGTAGTTATTCCCTTTTTTCAGTTTCAATTAATTAATTTAAAAAAATATATATCTCACATTAATAGGTGTCATACTAAGCAGAGTTATGGTTTTTCAGCATATAGTATTTACAAGCTAGGGTATTGGCCCATAATATTGTAATAAATCCTAGAATCTCCATGGTCAAGTAGAAGTTTATAGACATTTTTGCCAAAGTAGTTTAATACATGTTGGTGATTGTAATGAAACCAATAGGTCGTGAAAACTAATATAGACACTTGTAATTCAAAGGTATCAAATAATCAATTGAAATCGATTCACTATCTTTCACATCTTAACCATTGAAATGGATTCACTATCTTTCACATCTTATCCCTGGGTTAAAAATAGAGAGAGTATTGTCATATTTCTCCAATGAAATTAAATATTTTATTTACATTTCAAGTTTAAGAAAAAGATTTTTAAAATTATTATATGGAGTTTGCAAAATGAAAAACCTATTTGCAATTTTAGCTATGTAAAATTATCAATTTTACATTCCATTAGGTTGATAATAAGGCTTATCAAATATTATGTAGAAAGAGTGAAATTAAAGAAAAATAGTGAAATTAAGGCTTTATCAAATATTTTTGTGATCACACTATGGTGCTTAACTCCTCTATAAATACCTGAATCAGAAAATTGACAATTTAGTTATATTGTGAATCATGCACCATAAAAAGGAAAATGTAAGATGTAACTAATGTAAAATGTAGCTATTGCTAATGGCTATGGTAGTTTTGTTTGTATTTACTACATTGAATAATTAACAACTCTTTTAAACTTACTTTCAATTTCACTGAAACATATTTGACTTGAGCTTGTAATTGAAACTTGTGATGATTATGGACATATCATAGTTCAAATCATTCTTCTCTATTGAAAATTATTCCTCAAGATTTCATTTTTCATGAGCATTAATTTC
>APFE030222073.1:138246-154857 GCA_000404065.3 Pinus taeda
TAATATATTTAAACAATAAGTTTATAATTAGTTTGGGTTTTTTTATTAAGAGAATATCTCAATTTCCTTATCCATGTTTGACATACAGATCTTAATCCAATTATAAATTTATATGATATTTGTGAATGAATTTAGTGAAATATATTTTTGTAATGTGCAATTAAGTTTCATGATTGGTATTAGGGCATTGGTCCCTCCCAAGTCGAGGAAAATAAGAGAGTATAGTATTGTGTGTTAATTTATTTATTTTTTCAAAACTATGATTATGTGTATGGATCAAGCGACTAGAGTGTGTGGTGTTATGACACCCAACATTGTTGGGCTCATAGTGGAAGTGTGCCTCTCTCAAAATCAACCTCCATTTTGGAATCTACATTGGATTGGTGTTGGCATTGGAATTTCCCCACATATCCATATCAACCAGTGGATGAGAGTCTTGCATGCTGACTAAGAATAATGTTGCTACACCACTGAAAATTGAGTTGTCAGTTTTGCAGAGATGTCCTATCAAGAGCTTTTCATGAGATACAAAGACTGGAAATTCATGTTCTTATTCCTACTCCAGCCAAAGATCCTATAAAATATTCCTGCTAAAACTCTTGTAATGAAAGCTATGAAGGTTGAGGGAG
Source organism: Pinus taeda (assembly GCA_000404065.3). NCBI lineage: Eukaryota > Viridiplantae > Streptophyta > Pinopsida > Pinales > Pinaceae > Pinus > Pinus taeda. The sequence goes on from APFE030222073.1 coordinate 138,876, forward strand.
ATGTGGTGAAAACATCAGATGTAGAGGAAGAGGTTTATGTTGTTGAGGAAAGAACCCAATAGTTGGATTCTTCGTTAAAGGAGGAGAGAAGCTTTGTGTCCAATTTGAAGGACTCAACTTCCATGCTAATCATGGAGCTGATATTTGCACAATGAGCTTCGAAAAATCTTGATTCATTTGTTTCTCGATCTCTTCATTAATCCATTGAAAATGCATATGCTCCATTCCTTAAAAAAAGAGGCTGAATCATTATATTTGAAGGGTGTGAGATTTGACACAGAAATGATAGGAAAGCCTTCCTTGGATTTGAGATAGCGATAACATTATAGTAAAGCTTGCAGCCAATATGGAGTAGGACATTTCTATTTGTGATAGATGGCTTTTGTAACCACAAGATTGGTATTCTCTCTCTATTGCATGTAAAGTTTGCAACGACCTACATGAATGGGTTATTCATCATAACTTTTTTTAGGAATGCATTCATATAGACGAAGATATTTGTTTTTTCTTAATAGACAATGAGTATTTTGATATAATGGCTATTGGTTTTTTTTTCGTAGGCTTTGTTTCTTTCTTGTTTGTTTTCTCAATTATAATTAAGTTTTTTTTTTTAAATGAAGAACGAACTATATTGAACATAGTAAAGTGATTCAAATTGGTGGCTCCCTCTATACACAATGTCACAAGAATAGATCATTGATCTTTTTATGATAACCTTATGCTATAAATTTGATGGGTCATGCAATGCCAATAATACTAGCTACATGTTATCCTTATATGTTTCTAAGTGTGTGTGAGAGAGATACGTCAAGTTGTATGATCAAATTACGAACACATTCAGTACTCAGACAACTATTAGATACAATGATCTATGTCATCTAACAAATGGGAATTTGTCCATAGGAAGGTTTAGTTAGTTGTATTTTTTTTTTTTTTAAACTACAACAAGCTATATAAGTTGGAAAAATAAAGTTTCAATATTGTTGATCATGGAAGTTCATCAACAATCATTAGGGACAGTTGTAACTTAAATGAGTCAAGTGTGGAGCTCAAAAATTATGGTGGAAAGAGCTTCGTCCATGAGATTTCAAAGTTGGTAGAAGTACCAGTGATGACCACATAATATAGATGCGACATATATGTGAACTTTAATTTATTCATTTTTATGATGTTAATTTTCGCATGTAAGAATTAAGGGAGGGACTTGGAGATGATTCTTAGGAGATAATTTTAGAGCTAGTTTGGGGTTTCTGTTGAGAGAATATCCCAACTTCCTTATCCATGTTTGGGATTTGTTGGATGTTAATACAATCATATATTTGTATCATATTTGTGAATGAATTTAGTGATTTTTTTTTGTTAATTTTCATAAGTGAGCATTAAGGGAGGGACTTGGAGATAATTCTTACATGATAAGTTTAGAGTTGGTTTGGGTTTTTTGTTGACAGAATATATCAACCACCTTATCCATGTTTGCAATCTGTTGGATCTTAATCCAGCTATATTTTTGTATCATATTTGTGAATGAATTAAGTGCAAATCTATTTTTATAGTATGCAATAAAATTTCTTGTAAAACACTAATACAAAATTTCATATTTATACATACATGTAAAATTTAAGTCAAGATTGTGTTAAAAAGAGGAGCTCGTGTCACTTTCATTCAACATTTGATATGAACAACAATAATAATCAATTTTAAACAATGAGCCACTATTGAGAACAATACAAGAATAACAATGGTTATTGACAAAATCAATATTTCTCAATTTTTTGTTGTGTGAATATGCTTTGACAATCCCACTCACATCTTCAAACATATCAAATTTATTGAAGATATATCTAATATCTTGTTATGAACTTCTCATGGTAAGCAACATCAACTCATTTTGGGTGGGATCTAAATCCCAACATTACTATCTTCATCATCTCTTAATAGATTATTGCTACAAGGATAACAACTCAATCAAGCATTCCTTCTCACAACCAGAAACGTTTTGTGAGTGATGTAGGCACTCTAAAACATCTACAGGATTATCTTTTAAAATAATAAGATGATATTAATGCTGGGGGTTTATAGCACATGAAAATTGAGTTGTTGGATACAATGACAGAACTTGAGGAAGAGACTAGCAAAGCTCCGCTAAATTTATTTGGTTAAAGATGGGGCCACGATTATTAATCTTGTCCATAACTGAAAGGTCGAGAAATAATAATTACACGGATAATCTTTTTTATTCAATTATTTTTATCCACAATAGTTTTCTTGGGCAAATATTATTTATCATGCACTGAGACGATAGTAATGGCGGGGTTAGATCGCTTTAGACTTGGCAGCGCACAAACCTCAATTTACAGCTCTGTTCAGAAAGGGTCAAGAGCTGACCGCCCGGATGGAGGCAGAGGGGTCCATGGGGACCCCTTCGTTTAAACAAATAATCATGCAAAAGAAGAGGAAGAACGTAAGTGAAGGAGTCATAATCACGGGATATGATGGCTTCAAGCAGCTCGGCGGAACAAACAAGAATAAAAAACAAACAGAAGGCAATGATCAAGACAGCAATACAAAATTCATAGGAGCAGAAGATGACAGGCCGGGAAACACTGAAAGCAAAGCCATAACAAGACAAAAAATGACAGATAATAAAGGAAAACAGGCAGAAGAAGAGCGGGAGAATGCAGACAATCGGCGGGAGAACAAAGGAACGACAAGGGACACAAGCTCAAGCCACAAGAAGCACCCCCCAACGAACGGGATCTGTAAACCAATAAAAACTGATAACCTAAGGGTTTTCATCATGGATCCGCGGATACAAGCCTACCGAGATCATATGACTGAACGCGCAGTCATCTGCAAATTTATGGGCATGTGGCCAACGGAAAGGGCCCTATGTCAATGGATTAGGTAGCAATGGAAGCCCAAAGGGGATGTCAGATTACACCTGGGAGCTAAAGGTTTCTTCATTGTGGTTTTTACCAACCTGGAAGATAAGGACAAGATTTTTGATGGAGGCCCATATTTCATGGCCTCGGCTGGACTATACATGCGACCATGGAAGGCAAACTTTACCCCAAAAAAAGAATCATTTACTCAAGTTCCAGTTTGGATTAGATTGTTCTCTCTCCTAATAGATTATTGGGGTTCAAATGCTCTCAAGAAAATTGGAGATCGGTTGGGCACTTTCATCAAAGCCTCTGAAGCAACCCTGCAAAAGAAATACACCTCATGCGCATGAATATGCGTTGAAATGGATGTCTCGGGAGCACTGCATGAAGGGTTATGGCTTGAATACAGAGATGAAGACTACTTTTAGGCAATAGGATATGAGCAGATCCCATTTCGATGTCGCAAATGTCACGAACATGGACACCTAATTCGGGAATGCCCAATGAACAATAAGGAGGAAGACACTAAAACAGAGCAGGGGAATAAGGCCAAAGATAACTTCATTACACCAAAGTCAAGACAGAGAGCCAATAGAAGACGAATAAACAAGGCGGGAACAGGCAGAACCAACTACAACAATACTTTTGAGATCTTAGATCGAGAATCAGACTCCGAGGATGGACTTCGAACCCAGGCAACAGATACGAAGCATAAGGAAAGGGAGGTATAAACCAGGTTTGCAGAGGAAGGGAACAAGAACGTTAGTGAAGTCCAAATGCAGGAAAGACCAGAAGAGCAGGAGGAGGACACAAACATGCTCACCAGCGATGGAGGGAGTGATGATCTCGAGCTGGAGGAGGTGCTAGCCAGGGAAGGAATGAATCTACCAGGCATATCTGAGAAATGGAAAACGTAAGGCATAGAAAACACACCGGAGAAAGAAATCAGGAAGATAAATGATCTGTTCATAGCAAGGCAGAAGGCAGAATTAGAAAAGTAGAATAGGAAGCTAGGTGTAGCAAAAGGAAGTGGTAACCACTTGAAAAGTCTTACATGGAACTCATCTAGCACCAAACCAAAGAAAAGGTGAGGCAGAAGGACAAATGGTGAAGCTCTGCAAGAGCTAGGCATGATAATGATCAACTCAGGGAAGATGAAGGCACTTAGTGCCTTCTCCTCCTACCATTAAAACCATAAGTTAACCATGAAGGTTATATCTTGGAATGCCAGAGGGCTGAACAGCCAAGAAAAACAGAGAGTTCTGAACTGTAAATTTCAAAAGTTTAATCCGGAGATCATGTTCATTCAAGAAACTAAATGCAGCAGCTCGAGCATGGCCAAGATAAACAAGAAGATCGGAAGGAACATAGATTATCTGGAAGTAGAAAGTCAAGGTCGAGAAGGCGGCCTCGCAACGCTATGGAATACAAGAGATATTCAGATGATCTCAGCCGAAGTGAACAAACATTTCATTGTTGTGGAAGCTCAAATCACAGGTAACTCTGAATCTTTCTTATGTGTTAATGTATATGGGCCACAAAGAACAGAGGACAAAATAAGTTTCTTAAATTCCTTAAATAAACTAATTGCTAGATATCCAAGATCCAAATGCATTATGGGGGAGATTTTAATATGATAACCACCCTTCTGGAGAAGAAAGGGGGTCTAAGAAAACTAAACAAAGATTCAGAGGCTTTTACCAGCTTCATTGATAATGTGAAATTAGTAGATATTCTCCCCAAGGGTGGCAACTTCACTTGGAATAATAGACGAGGGGGAGAAACATTGATTGCCTCCCGCTTGGATCGATTCTTGATCTCTAAGAATATCATTCTGGATGGTATCACTGTTGAATCAGATATCTTCCCAACTGGAGGCTCAGATCACTGACCAATTTCACTCATAGTTGTGGTGCAGAGTACTCCGAGGAACAAACCATTCTGATTTGAAAAATTCTGGCTGGATCACCCCAACTTCCTCGAGCTAGTGGAGAAATGGTGGTCCGAACCCCTAGAAGGTAATGGCTCCAAAATTTTTAACCTACAGAAGAAGTTAAGAATCATCAAGGAAAAAATAAAGGAGTGGAACATAACAGTATTTGGGGACATCTTTAAGGAGAAAACCCGGATAGAAGAAAATTTGGAACAAATTCACAAGGACTGGGCTTCTGGGCACAGCAATGAGGAATATGCCGAGCATAAAAGAAGTCTAACTCATCAATGGCATGATCGATGCAAACAAGAAGAAACCCTATGGAAACAAAAATCAAGAATCCAATGGTTAAAAGAAGGGGAGCAGAACACTAAATTTTTCCATAGATCAGCTCTAGACTACACGAGTGCTAACAAAATTCTGGAAATAAAGAATAAAGAAGGGGAACCACTGAAGAATCACCATGACATATCAGCTCGGCTCCAGGAACACTTCAATTCCATAGCTCAGGAACCGCACTTAGACAGAGAGGAAGCCATCAAGGAACTGCTAAAAGCCATACCCAAATCTATCAACTCTGATCAGAACTGGGCCCTCTGCAGGGAGATTACACTGGGAGAAGTGGAGGAAGAGGTTAGTAGCATGCCAAACGACAAAGCTCCAGGACTTTATGGCTTCACCATCAACTTTTACAAGGCATGTTGGCATATTATAAAGAAATAAGTGTGGGACGTGGTTGAGGACTCCAAAAGATCAGGATCAATCCTAAAATCCATCAATTCAACCTTTATATTGCTCATACCTAAGGGAGAGGAAGCCAATACCCCTGAAAATTTCAGACCTATAGCCCTATGCAATGTCATTTACAAAATAATATCAAAAGTCATAGCCAACAGATTAAAGCCGATTCTTCCGGGCATCATATCTGAAGAACAATCGGGCTATGTAGAGGGAAGGCAGATATTAGACAATATCCTCTTGGCCCAGGAGATGATCCACACTCTACACTCAAGGAAAGAAATAGGAATGCTTATGCAGCTTGATCTCTCTAAGGCATATGATAAGGTAAGATGGAAGTACCTAGAAGCCATACTGGAAGTTTTTGGTTTTTGCAGGAAATGGATAAGCTGGGTTTTAGCCCTCATCAAATCCTCAAGATTCTCCATCCTTGTTAATGGATCACCCTCTGAACCTTTCTCACCATCGCAGCGAATAAGGTAGGGAGATCCTCTGTCCCCATTCCTGTTTTTCATTCTTATGGAAGGTCTTAGTAGAATTATAGCCAAGAAGAGAGCTGATGGATTCATTAAGGGTCTTCAACCGATAAGAAGTCTACCGGCCACCACGCATCAATAGTTCATGGACGATACAATGTTACATGGAATCCCAACAGTCAAAGAGGCCATGGCTTTCAAGCATATCTTAGATATTTTTAGTAAAGCCTCGGGAATGGAAATAAATTTCTCCAAATCAACGATCTTCTTTTTCCATACTCATCCAACTATTTAGGCTCATCTTTCTCAGCTTCTTGGTTTTAGGATTGGCAATCTGCCATCGAGGTATCTAGGGGCTCCCCTCACTCTCAAACCTTGGCAGAAAACACACTGGGATAAGGTGCTAGCCAGCATGGAGAAGAAATGAAAACATTGGACATACAGAGCTTTAAACTTTGCTGGCCGTTTAGTTTTAACTAAGACAGTGTTACATGCCATACCACAGTACCTACTGTCTATGCTAACATCTCCCAAGGGAATTCTTCAACAAATAAGGAACATTCAGAGATCCTTCCTTTGGTAGCTTGGAATAAGCTATGCAAGCCGAAATCCATGGGGGGTCTAAATCTCGTAGACCCATTAATTCTCAATAGAACCTGTGGTGCTAAACTATGGTGGAGATGGATAAAAGAGCCCAATCTGCCATGGGCTAGATATTGGAAAGAAAAGTACACTCCCAATTGCAATAATCAGGACATGATCAGACTACAAGAGGTCCTGGAAGGCTCACCCATTTGGAACCTTGCGCGCAATAACCGAAGCATAGTACAGGAGAATTGCTTCTAGGAAATCTGCAATGGTAGGATAGCCCTGTTTTGGGAGGATGCATGGCAGCAACTCCCAAAACTGGAAACCCCTGAACATCGCTCAAAATCTCCAACCAAAATGAGGGCAAGCATCAAGTCCACCACTACTAGAATCGGGACAACAGGGACCCCATATGGAGGGAATGGATTAGTCCGAGCAACGACAACCACGATGAAAGAAATGAAAGCACACAACAAATTAATGACAAAATGAAAAAAAGAAAGATACGAATAACAAAAGAAGCAGAGAAGCTTAGATGGGGTTGGAGAGGTAGCGACAACTTCTCATTAAAAGAAGCAAGGGAAATAATGGTTAAAGTTGAGCAGGAGGAGGCAGTACCATGGAACAATAAGGTCTGGGACAGCCTATTTTGGCCAAAAATCAAGACTTTCCTTTGGCTTATGATGCGAAACAGAACCTTAACCTTGGATAATTTACGAAGAAAAGGTTTCAGTGGACCTTCAAGATGCCCAATGTGCTTAGTTGGATAAGAGACAATAAATCACTTGTTCAACTCATATGAATGGGCAAATCATCTATGGTACTGGGTGGAGGAAATTTTAAGTGATTCCAACAGAGATAGAGGGTCCATCCATAATACCATCCTCAATTGGCAACATAACTTTTCCAATAACCAAAGGGTTAACAGTATATGGAAAACCACGCCAGGCTTCCTTCTATGGACAATCTGGAAAGAGCGCAACAGACGAATCTTCCAGGATGAATACAGAAATACAGAGCACTCTAAAGAAACAATTTTAACCAACATTCAATAGCTTATTCAAAAGAAATGTAAAGTAGATCCTACAGAGAAGATATCAGACTGGGACTTACGCATCCTCAAATGCTTTCGTTTGGAAGCGAACCACAGCAGCACTTCGCCAGGACGTCAACAGCTACCAAATTCGGAAGTCACCCAGTGGAACTGTCCGCTGAAGGGAAGTCTGAAGCTCAATTTTGATGGTGCGTCCAGGGGGAACCCCAGAACAGCAGGTATTGGAGGAGTCATAAGGAATCAGGATGGAAAAATTATTCACATATACTACAGAGATTTGGGAGAAAGCACGAACAACGAAATGGAGTTCGCGGCGCTTGAGCACGGGCTTAGGATTCTGAATAATTTGCAGTCTAGCAAAGTGATTGTGGAAGGGGATTCATCTCTGGTAATCTCAGTGGAAAAGAAGATCTATGCAGGCACCAAGGTAAGTCGGGTCACGAAACACTGGAGACTCGCCAAGCTGACGAAGAATATTGCAGAACTGATGGTCGGAATGAATGGCTTAGTTTTCCAGGCGGTCAAACGCAAGGCTAATGGGTTGGAAGACTACTTGGCAAACTATGGCCTGGACAATCCAGGCGAGATTTGGGACAGCTGTTGGCACCAGGTGGACTGTCCGGGCCTCAAAGAAAGGTGCATACAGCTGGCAACACAGGACCTAGACAATGCTAACCGGACCTAACCGGCGAAGACGGGCGCCATAGGTAAAGCATGATGCAACGGACCGGTAAGGAAAGAATTTGGGATCGTTGGAGCTGGACGAAAGGACATGCGCAGCAGAGGAAATTATGGCAAAAACAGGCAAAAACAGAAAGGTTTTTTGATAGGGCAGGGTGCAGAGCGGATCGCCACCATATACCAAGAGGAAGGGACACTTGGCAGGTACGCATGTAAGGGAATAACAACAACATTCATTTCCGAATCCAGAGACATCCCTCGGGATTCTCGGCTATCCCGGGAAGTTATGGTGACAGGACAACCTCCTCGCCTCGTCTGAACGTGGGCAACATGGGAATACGAATGAAGAGTGACTATAAATCAACCAACCCAGGAACCAGCTTCACTGCAATTCCATCAGGCTTATCTCTAAGACACCAGATCTCTGTGAAGCGTCTCTGCCTACAGGATCAGAACAGAGAGGGCACCATGAAAGCGGACAACTACAGAAGTATTATGGCAAACAAGGAGCTCCAGACGGCGAAAAAAATGTAGGAGACTTGCACCACAGCGAGGAACAAGCGCAAAATCAAGGATATGGAAGATATGATCAAGAAGGAAGAAGCTCAGCGTACTGAGGACGACATCGCCAGGGAGGCTAACTGGCTACTTGATCTAGGCACGGCCTCTAAACAGGCCACACAGTTCATTAGAATGTAGGCAGAAAGCTGGAAGGTCAAGACCTTGCTTGCCAAGGCTTTAGAATCCATGGAGGAAGTGCAGCACCACTCCAGGCAGGAAGTCCCCATCTCTGACGATCAACTGAACAACATGCTAGAGATCTACAAAATTCTGGATGCCAAAATCTCTGCCGTGCATGATGTGGCGAAATTGGTTAATAAAAAGCCGACGTTGCTCATTAGACTACTCAAGCAAACTATCAGTCCAGATCCTCTACCTCAGGCGGTTTAGCAACCGGCGCCCCCGAAGGAAGTTCAAAACTATCATTCCTTGCTGGCTCGGGTTGACAAGCATGTTATGGAGCAAGGTCTGGATACTCTTAGTAGGTTTGGTCATCCTCTGCAGTAACAGGAATTTGTTTTTCTCTCCTATGCTGCACTTGATTGCAGCTGGTTCCAATTTTTTGTCAATATGTCTCTGTTTACAGTCCATGGGTCAGTAGGGGTCTATGTTTTACGTTGCAGTTCTCTGCGTGGCCACCCTGCGAGGTGTGCGGTCAATGGTTTTAGGTAGCTCTGTTTAGGGTCTGAGTTTTGGTCCGGGCCCTCTGGTTTTATCAGGCCTCGATCTGCAATGGCAGATTTTTTGTAATATATTTTTGTACTATAATACATACATCTGACTTACACAAAAAAGGATAGTAATGGTGGGGCTTAAACTGCACAAAAAATGAGTTGTTGGATACAATGACATGCCTTGAGGAAGAGACTAGTAGAGTGCAACTAAATTCGATTTGATTAAAGAAGAGGCCAAGATTATTAATCATATTAGAAAAATGAAGGTCAAGCAATATTAATTATATACATAATCATTTTTACTCCATTATTGTTGGCCACAAAAGTTTTCTTCGGCAAAGATTATTTATTATCCATTAAGTGTTAGAATCTGTAACTAGGGCCAAATTCCACTTTTGATAGCTTATGTGAAGAATATTATTATTGAATTAAAATCTTCCTTTTGAGAGGACCAAAATTGACCTAAGGTTCAATGAAATTGGACAAGGAGAAATATATTTTTAAAGACAAGCCAACAAATGTGCTTTTGGTTAAGGTTGGCTTGGGGTCAAGTTGAACAAATTAGCCCTCCTCTAGTGCATATAAATAGAAGAGACCTACATCCTCATTTTGCACATTCAATACACAACATATTATTCTCTCTCCTTCGTTGATTGCGTCATAAATATTTCAAGGCATCCTTTCTTCTTCATACATACGTGATTTTTGGAGTGATCTTTGACTATTTGGGTTGAGTTTCGATAGAAAATTGGTTTAACTTAGTTTGACCAAATTTCCCTCCATGGTTTGACTTTCTTTGACCATCAAAAGTTTTATTTTGAAGAATCGAATTTCTTTGAAAAAAATCAAGTAAATATGGGCAATATGACCAATCTTGACTCCAGGGCTGATTGTTGTTTTGATCCTAGAAAATTACAACAAACTCTCTCTCTATTTTGACTAAATTTGACTCGACATGGAGGATTGTTTTGGGATGAATTTTACCATCAAGGAAGGTCAAATTTTACCAAGATTAACCAAGATCTAGGTGAGCTATTTTTCTATTGCATTGACCATCATTCACCACTAGTTAGGGTTGTTTGACTCTTGATGACTAGAAGAAGAATCACAAATTTTATTGGGTTGTTCTAGATAGTGCTATTGGATCATGAAATTGGGAATTCAAATTTTACTTTGACTTTGTATTATTATACTCTTTCTCTCTCTCTCTTTTTTGAATATTTTATATTTATTATCAGAAAAATTGATCAACAGGTTTCCCATATTGGGGTTTTTCCTTCGCTTTATAAAAATTCTTATGTTCTCGTCTTTGCTTGTCTTCTACAGTTTATTGTTTTTTTGTGCTATTTACAGTCATTGTCAATCTGAATTAATGTTTTATGTGAGTGCTATTGAAAATTAAGTATCATTACTCTAATAAAAGAACATTGAAGTAATTGTTGCAAGCACAGAACATACCATTGTGCTTTAAAACTAACATGGTATCAAAGCCCAAGGGAGGAAAATCCCAAACAAGAGAGAAAAGAAATCACTATGATATTCATTGGAAAAATATTATTGGACAAGTCTCCATGGCCTCTACATATTACTTCAATACTAAGGACAAGAACAATAACAAATCTGACTATCATGCATTGAAGATGACTTTCGACCTTTCCTTGGAAGAGCATGAATAATGGACTATGTGCAAGGAAAAGTGGTGGAGCCTCCTTGAAATGCACCAGCTGCTGTGAAAACAAAGTATAAAAAATGTGAGGTCAAAGAAAACAAAATTATGATTCACCCCATTGAAAGGAATTTGGAGGCCTATATTTATGATTTGGGAGCTTCTAAGGATATGTATGATAAGATGGTTGGGATGTTGAAAGTGAATAATGCAAGTCAAATTATCTTTTTCAAGAATAAGTTGAAGGCTATCAATATTGATAAAGGGTAGTATATCCAATCTAAGTTCACAAGAGTAACACAAATCAAGAATTACTTGCTATCTATTGTAGACTTTATTGCTAACAAGGAGCTCACTCTCATTGTTCTTGGATTTCTTGCAAGACCACGGGATATATTTGTCTGTCACCACCATTCTCAACAATGATAGGATACATGGTTTTGATGAGCTATTGGCTAGATGCACTCAAGTGGACACAAGAATGATGGGGAGAGACAAATCTAACAATAGAAATGAACCTACCACTTTCTCTTCACATGAAAATATGAAGAATGATGTTTCTCTAAGAAGAAAGAGTCAACGATCTAAGAAGGGATTGAAAGGAAGAGTCAAAGGAAGATGTCACGATTAAAATAGGTTAAACCACTATGTTAGAGAGTGTCCTCACAAGAAGAATCCTACAAGGGATGATTATAATAACAACAAAAATTTCAAAAGGAATAGCAATAAAACGAACAATGGGTATAACAACAAAGGAAAGAGGAATGCTCCCGCTTCTCGAGAAGGAAATAGTTAACCTCCCGAGAGGACATGAAATGTTAGATATGATGAAAGTAAGGTTGTAGGAAATCAAGATTAGTTTTAATTGCAATAAATGTTTCGGAGAATATCACATCAAACTTCTTTTGTCAACGTGTTTTGAACCATTTAGTGAGTTCATCATCATGACGAGATGGAAAACCAGGCCATAGCATCAGACTGAATAGGGATAATGATGTATAGAATTAATATTTGAATCTTAGAATATAACAATTGGTTTTGACTATAAATTATAAAAATATTTTAATATAGTGAAAGTAATTGTTAGAATATGGCTATTAATCAAGAATTTGAAAATTTATTTATTTTTTTATATATAAACTATACTTCAAATTGAAATAAAAATATCTAAAATTAAGTTAGATTTAATATTTGCTCATTCACTAAATTAATTTACATTTAAGCTCAATAGGGTCTTAAATAACGATCAAATAAAAAGGTAAATTAATTTGAATAAATAAATAAATATGATTTACTTCATTTTTTTGTTGTTATTTTATTCAATCTTTTGAATAAAATAGATATATTTGGACTAAATAAGTATATAATTAAGATAGAAATTAAATATATGGTGTTGATTGAATAATATTTCATTTAGTTTTGACTAAGAATATGAATAAATATTTTATTTAGGTCTTTGACTAAGATAAATATATAAGAAATTAATAGACTTAATAATAATTTAATATACTAAAGAAAAATATATATCAAAAAAAGCAAGATTAAAGGAAAAGGAATAAACATAGAAAGGAAAAATGATCTAATTAGAAAGAAAGGAAAGACAAACAATAAAAGGATAAAAGGTAAAGGTTTGGTCACATAATACGGAAGATCGTAGAGGGGTAATTACTATGAATAACTAAAGGTAATTAAGAGAAAAATTCAAAAATGAGAGTTCTAAAAATTACAAAACAAATAAAATAAATAAGAAATGATGAAAACTAAAAATGAATAAATTTAAAGAAAGAAATAGATTGTATAAAAATGCTAGAAATCGATAAATAAAAGGAAGTAAAAATATGTAATAAATATAAAAATGCCTAAATAAAAAGAAACATCAAGAGGAAAGGGTCTGGACCCAATGCCAAATAATATTCTAGCCATCATCTCTCTTTAGATTTCTTAGCCTCTTTCCAATCTCTATGGTCTCCCTAATCTTTCGGTGATGAAAATGATCAATCTTAGCAATGAATTGGGCTTCTTCAATGCATATGTGGTGTTTCATCTTTTCCACATATTCTGCCAAATATTAGGAGCAGGTTATCGCACGTTTGATGTTTGTTGCATGCTCTTGAATTCTTTTTTTAATTGAACAACCAATTTCACCAATGTAGGGGGCCTCGTAGGAACATGGGATTACATAAACACCCTTGATATTCTTCGGGTCGATCAGATATTTTACAAATCTTAAGGAGTTTGGAATGGTATTTAGGGGCCTAAATGTTGATGGAAGATTATGTTTCCTAAGGATCCTAGCAATCCTCTCTATGGTTCCTTGGGCAAAAGGAATATGAACACTTGATCTGCGATCCTTGGGGTCATATTTAATCATAGGATGTTTTATAGCTTTAAGGAAAGATCTAAGACCTTGGTCTCTACTATATCCATTACCGTTGAAAGCATTAAGGAGATGAGTCTTTTCTTCAGAGAGTTGGTATTCATTAGAAATACTCAGGGAATGAGTAGCCAAGGTGTTGATAACACCCAACTTTTGAGTAGGGAAGTGATGGGATTTAGCATGAAGATACTGCTGGGTGTGATTTTTCTTCCAAAATACTTGGTGGGAGAAATAATGATCATCCTTTTTTGAAATAAGAACATCAAGGAAAGGAAATATATCACCGAGTTTGGACTCCATAGTAAACTTTATGGAGCTAGACTGATTGTTGAGATGTTGGAAAAAGAGATCCAACTTTTCCCGTCCATGAGGCAAAATACTGTAGGTTTCATCTACAAATATCTTCCATAACTTTGGTTTGAATTGAGATGATGCCAAAGCCTTACATTATAATTCCTCCATAAATAGATTATCTAGAATAGGGGAGATGGGGGAACACATGAGAACACCATAAGATTAGTTTTATCTTATTTATGCTCTATCTATTGTCTCTCCTTTGAATTATTTGTATCATTGGTTAATTGATAGTGGAGCCTCAAGGCACTTCACTAGATACAAGGAGGCCCTCTAAAACTTAGTTGAGAAGAAAACTAATCTGAAGATTATACTTGGAGATAATTCCGGCTACCCTGTGAAAGGGATAGGAATCATCAATCTTCACTTGAAACATGGTCAAACCATAATCTACAAGAAAGGTTATATGTGCCTCATTTGAAAAAGAACTTGATATATATTTATGCAATTGAATACAAAGGCTTCAATGTATAATTTATTGATGGAAATGTACGTATTTGGCATAGAAACCATAAAGATGCATTTCCTCTTGGATTTAGGGTTGATGGTCTCTATCAAGTTGGTGGAATTCATTTGGGAGCTTTGGCAAGTGATCCATTTCTTTAATGTCAATTAGGGCACTGAAGCTTTTCTCACTTACATTACAAAGCCTTACTTCGGGTAAGGCAGATGGTCACAAGGAAGCTAGACTTTCATATGAACCATGAATGAGTTTGTCAAGGTTGTGTAGCTACAAAACATACAAAGGGAACATTCCCTTGTAGTGAAAGAAAGGCAACTAATATTATTCAATTGGTCGATTATGATCTATCTGGTGCCTATCCCGTAACCTCATTGGGAGGACACACATATTATGCAATATTTGTGGATGACTTCTCATGAAAAACATGGATCTATTTCTTCAAGAGGAAGGATGAAGTGTTCAAATGATTCCATTCTTTCAAAGCTCTCGTGGAAAATCAAATTAGGAAGAAGATCAAGATGTTGAGGACTGGCAATGAAACCGAATATGAATCCATTGAATTCAATGATTTTTGTAGAGAGGATAGCATTAAGAGGGAGACAACTATTTTGTACACTCCAGAGAAGAATGGTGTTGCTGAAAGAAGGAATCAAATAGTCATGGAAGCCACCCATGTCGTGATCTATGATCAAGGTCTACCAAAATTCTTGTTGGGAGAAGGTTCCAACACTATTGTATATGTTCAAAATAGAAGCCCTCATCAAGATTTGGATTTTAAGACACTCGAGGGTGTCTTAACTGGTAAGAAACTTGACGTTTCTCGTTTTAGACTCCTTTGATTGTCTTGTGTATTTTCATGTTCCTAAGTAGAAAAGGAATAAGTTGGAAACTTCGA
Source organism: Pinus taeda (assembly GCA_000404065.3). Lineage (NCBI taxonomy): Eukaryota > Viridiplantae > Streptophyta > Pinopsida > Pinales > Pinaceae > Pinus > Pinus taeda. The sequence goes on from APFE030222073.1 coordinate 154,221, forward strand.
TGAAGACAAGTATATTTATTGGCTATAGTGAAAATTCAAAGGTATATAGAGTATATGTACATGGTCAAAGAGATGTGGGCGTAAGCCAATATATTATCTTTGATGAAGAAACTAACCTCAAGAAATACAGAGATCTCCCCATCTCAAGAAAGGACGATGATGATGCTAACAAAAAACAAGAAGAACCTTCGGTGGATGAACCTATGCCTAATTTTGATGGCTTAATGGTTCCTCTTGATCCACCTCTTGTTGATTCCTCTACCTTAAGAAAAATACCATTATGGCTCAAAGATACTCTTGAAGATGGTGAAAGGCATGCTGCTCCAAGAGAGACACTTCGGAAAAGTAAGAAGCCTAATAGATATCAAGGTTACTTGGCCACCATGAGTACCGTTATTCAAGATGAAACTTGCATGTTCAAAGAAGTCGTATAGTAGAAAGTATGGAAAGATGTGATGAGTGAGGAATATGAAGCGATCATCATAAATGATGTCTGGGATGTGGTGCCTATACCGAAGGGCAAATATGTGTTCAATTGTAAATGGATTCGCAAGATAAATCATGGAGTTGATGGAAGTGCTGAAAAGTATAAGGTCGGGTTCGTAGATCATGGATTCTCTCAAAAGGAAGGAGTAGA
>APFE030222076.1:7266-21402 GCA_000404065.3 Pinus taeda
GTGTTAGAGATAATATAGATCAGTTTGTTTCATTAAACCTCTATTTAAAGCCAAGACTTTGATGGCTTTTGTAATGGAATTTATATGTAACTTTTGTATAATTTGAGTTGGAAGCTAATTTGAAGAACCTGTTTCATTTCAATTTGTTGTTTATGCTTGGTTGATTTACTGAAGTTGCTGTAGCTGAGAATTCTGCAAGTGTACAAGGCAAGGGTGGAGGGCCCCCACACCAAGCTAAGTATACTTCTTGGTTCAATTTTCATAGTTTTCATAGACTAGTTTTTGTTTCAAATGTATGTAGATGTGTGATGATTGCTGAATGAATATTAGTTTAATTCTAATCTACATATGAAGGGACACACAAGAATTTAAGTTAAATTCTCCTTTTATTTGATCTTGAACTAAAACTGAATTTCATTATCCATTTCTCATTTGAAGTTATTTCTGCAATTCTGGTTTGAAGCAATGGTGATTGTGATATAGTAGGATTGTGAAGAAGGACAATCCGGACCTTCTTTGTTAGGAGCCTCTTCTTTTACATCTTCTGCATCATAAGCCATTGTTAACTAGTGCTCTTAGATTTATCTTCATGAAAGTAGTATTGTAGGGAAGGACAACCTGGTTCTCCTAAGTTAGGAGCCTCTTCCCTCATATATTACATAAATGAATTAGAAATTGTTAAAATAGGTTTATATTTGTAATATGTACTTCTTTAAATCTTCAAATTTTATCTTCTAAACTTCATTATATCTGATTTCCATATACAATGGATTTGCCTCCAAGTTTTACAAACCCGGATTGATAATTAAATACTTGTGTTAATTTAGTCAATAAATTAGCCCAACACATTATATGCACAAATTGCTTCCAACAAATATGCAGACATATAGAATCTCACTAGCCCACCCTTAGGAGGATTCAGGGTGTTACCTACATGGATTTTTAACTATTGAGCCAACAAATCTAACCAGTTGGGTGGCTTCCCATTATTCACAATTTGGTTCAGAAGAACTACGCACCCTTTTCAGAAAGGTATTTATGTTCTGCTAACCGTGGATTCTATAAGTTAGACCTCATCTTATATGTGTTGGTGGGTATCTGTTGAAACTTTGATGGCTCCTTCACTCAGCTCTTAATAACATACCTTGTGACCACATAGCTATTGGTGGCATAGAAGAGTGAATACATGAGTTCTTCTAGCTCTAGAAAATGATACATACATCGATAATCAACTGCTAAAATAGTATCAAGCCTCTGTCTATTGGTACTGCTCAGAGTCATGGTATTCACATCAATATGTGAGACAATCCAACTAATGACATCCGCACATGGGAAGGTTGGATATCTGCATGCAACCTTGTGTAGCCTTGATATCTGGACATTAATATATACCTGTCATTCCTCTAGATATGTTGGGAAATCCTTTGCTAAAAAAGTTTCATTAACTTTCTGCCATGTAAGATCTGAGTCGTTTTCTAGATACAGTTGAGTCTTTGCATATATTGGGAAGTTTACTAGAATTTTCTCAACTGCTTCCTCAATATTGCTCTCAGTGGTATGTTTTAAAGCAGTTCTCTTGGGTGCCATGGTGACAATGACTATTGGAGAGAGGTTCTCAACAACTATGGTACATGTGGGATAGAAAAGACACTCATGGAAAGTAAACATTACCCTTTTGAAAATATATCTTCACAATAAGATCAGGCAACAAACTGATGCACTAGTGAGAAAAATTGTCTAATTCTCTTAGCAAAGTGAGGGAGATAGGTAGTGGGAACTACGCATTGTGCAGTCCCAATAGCCAAGGGATAGCTTGAGGCTTGGGACTATCCAGTGTGTAGTCCCAGCCTAGTTAGTGACTAGGAGAGATTGTGCATTGCACAGTCTCAGTGGTCAAGGGGCAGACTAAGCCCTAGAACTACGAAAATGCACAGTTGGGCTAGCCTGTACTATGCATTGTGCAGTCTCAGAGGCCAAGTGTTACATATTTATTTGGGCACATCAACCCCAACTTACATGTCGATGTTATTAGGGTTCATCAACCCCTAATATAGTTGTTTCATACCCTAAAGAACTTAGTCATATGAATGCCTCACTCTCAAAGAAGTTCCATCACAAAATTCATCCAAAAAGTGTCTCTAAAGAGATCATTGCAGGAAGCCATTCATTAGGTTGCAATGAATGGCTATGTGTCGCACTGACTAAGTGTTATGCGTCGCACTTAGGCCTTCTTTAGGGTGCGATGAGCGAGCTTGGGCAAAGTTCCAGGAGAGATTGAAGAATCAATTATTCATGGAAACCTCTAGAAGCTTCTCCAGTGCCACCTACCCCTCTGAGTTCTCCCAAGGATGACTAAAGGAATTAGGAAACATCAACCTCCTATCTCCCTCTTTCATGGAACCAATTCCTAAAAATAGAAAGGAATTCATCATCATCATTGATGATCCAACCTCCTTAACTCATCTATAAATGGATCACTCATCCAAGGGATCTAAAGGCTAAATAGTTCTGAGTTGTAAGGAGGTGCTAATGGTTTTAGTATTGTGGTAATGTTGGAATTTCTACTATTCATGAGGTGAAGAAGGTTTGAAGCTGGAAGGATGGCGCTGGATCGAACTCATGGGTTGTAATACTTCTTTCTATTAATAAATATTTTCAAGATTTTTCCCTTATGTTTGTGTAATCTGTCAATGGATTCATATGTTTATCATACTTTCGATTCTATGTTATTTATGAGTTATGGATCATTATGCTTTGACGTGTCTTTGTTTCTGTAATTACACAGGTACTCTCCAAGTGTGTTAAGTATGGGGAGGAGCAGCGAGATTAGTCAAAGGAGAGAGGGATCAAGCGAGGAATCAAGCGGAAGTTGTAGGCTGGCTCCTTATAATCTTTCTCTTATCTTCCATTCACAGGAAAAATAGTGAATTGTTTTAACTGTTGTTTCTAGGTTAGCTACCAAACCTAGAGGGTTAGCATTTCTTAGAAATACTAATTATTCCCAAAACAAATTGGCGACTCCGCTGGGGATCGTTTTCCCTTTTTGGTAGTTTAGTAGCCTCTTAGAACATTCCACTACACTTTACTTTCTGTTGTTCATTGAAGTCAAGCTTAATCCACTGAAAATTAACTTGAATTTGAGCCAAAAACACCTTCAAAATCACTCCCTATGATCATTGCATTGTCCTTAACTAAGACCTGCTATGCATTGCAGTTTCCACATGGACAAATTGCTATGAATCACACTGTCTATCACTACAACCTATGAAGATTGATTGAACATTAGTTTTCCCATCTAGGAACTAAGGTTTTTGACCAGTTTTCATATTTGTTTTAATTGCTTGCTGAACATGAATGATGTCTCATCACTGAAACTAGTTTTCATCTCTTTAATTCAGCCTTGTTTAGACTAGGATTGATGAATATTTTTATGTATTTGTTCTCTCATTTACAATCCATTGTCAAAAAGTAGTGTTAATCGATTGTCGTTTCGATAGAAAAGTGTCGTAAAGTCTTCCATTTCTTCGAAAAAGTGAAATGTCGTAAAAATCCTCCTTCATAGCTAATTGATTAATCTATTTTTTGCATTTGATTTGATTTCATTCAAAGTTCCGGAAAGTTTCATTTCTTCAAAATTGAAAGTGTCGTTCAATCTTCCTTTCTCTCTTAGAAGAAAATTGTCGTAAATCGCCATTTTGTGTGAAACATTCAAAATTGTTTGTGCATTTAGTTCTTCTTCTTGTATCATTCACATTAAGAGGGACTGAAAACAAATACATGCATTTGCATTTTAGAGTCTTAGTTTGTGAATGGAAAGGAATGGTTTAGGGAATTGCATCAAGTTTGTGCTATTTGTTGCTTGTTCAAAAATTACTTGTATGCTCTATCCCTCATAGCTAGGATTTTCATTATTGAAATAAATGGAAAGATTGCTTCTCATTCTAGTTGCATTTTTAGGAATTTCAAAAAACATCTCGTGGTGAACCTTGAAAGGAAAATTCTAAAGAAGATCAACTTAAAATTTATCTGAATTAATCTAACAATTATTTGGAACTTAACGCAAACATCTAGAGTGTCTAGGCTAGAGACGTGTTTCGGTGTCTTAAAACCTAGTGGCTATCGTTTTCATCGAGGTTGGGTGGTTCCTCCTCTCTGAACCGATAAGTACTAGTACGGACTAGTTCTCCCTATTGTCGAGTCGTAAAAAGGGTCTTTTTCACCTCTAATTACCTCACATTAACTTGTCAATCCAGGAATGTTTTGTTATTTCAAAGAGTGTCTCAGTTTGAGGCTGTCATTTGTCAGAGTAATGCTAGTAGTATAGTGCTCAAAATACAAGAGTAAACGGATGCTTAAAACAAGATATACTTACAGCAACACACTTTAAGGCTTAAATCACGTGTTCAGAAAACTGAGCAATTTATCAGTCAAGGGTCCAGTAACAGTAACTCATCCCTCTATAAACTGATGTAACTAAAGAGAATCAAGGAACAGATCATCAATCTGGGGACTAGACACAAATGTCAACGTCCACTACAGTTTCAGATCGTTCTACACACCAAAGCAATGATAACGCAAATAATCAGGAAATGGAACAACAACTAAGAAATGGAACAGCAACTAGAAAATGTAATAGCAACTAATTCTTATAAACAACAACACCTTAATCTTCAGAGATGAGTGCAGCAATCATATCCTATAGAAATCAGATACCAATCTTTACTCTAAGAATAAATTGAACAGCACGCGGAAATAGAATGGCGACAGATTAGAAATGAAATATAGAACAACACTTAGAGCCAAATGTAAATGCACAATAAACTAAGATAAATAACACACACGACACACCTTAGTATTGATAAAAACAGTAATCTAATTTTGATACCACAAATATCAATCTTTAGTTATAAAGAATAACGATTGTAATTCGTAATGGAACAACAGTGTCAATTGAACAACAATCGCGATTAAGTGTAAACCATAGATGAATGCAGTAATACCAATTTATGAATGTTACAACACGGTTACTTTGTAATTGAACAGTGATAACATTCCATAAAGACCAGCAATATTATATTAATGATTAAAGGAACAACAATGCGTTACAGAATTAGAATGAAGAATACAACATTCCTGCCACAGAGAACGATATTGCTCAGTTGAACATAAGTCAAATATAACAGAGCCGTGATGTAAAATAATAAAACACAGCAGATTACCAAACAAAGTTGATAATGAAAACCACGCACGAACTAAAGATAATAATATAGGAGCAAGTGTTCCACCAGGGTCGGGCCCTTAGCCTCCAGGGACACATTGCTTGATATTATTCCAGGATCAAAGATGAAACAACAACCAGATTTGTATTAAAGCATTAAAACAAAGTTATAGTGGATTACTTCTCAACAAGAGTCGATGATCAAAGTCTCAAATACAGAGAGAAGTTACATAGAAAAATGATAGTAGATCTCTCCTCCGGGCTAGTGGTGCTACCCCTTTTTATAACAACTAAAGCGGAGATATCAATGATGCAAAAATAGTTAAGGCAGCGATCCCTCAGGATCAAAGGATCCTGAGGGATTCGCCAAACTATTGATTCACAGTTATCGATTTGTTTTCTTGTGCCGAGTCGATATCTCCTTTTCCTTTCCTTGGCTAATATGCTTTAATTTGGATCGCCTTGTTTGCATGTGGTTCTTCGCCAAAGGGACAATAGTTAACTTGGCCCTGTCTTTTTCTTTGGAACAATAATCTTTCGTTTTTCCCTTTTCCTGCATAAGAAATGGAAATTATTAGTGTTTTCGTGCTACATATAAATCCTACATATTTTGTCATGATTTCTTATTATCTACGTAGTTCATGATGCAAGGGGGTGTGAGTTTTAATGAAAAGATGCCAAAATAATCAACAAAAACATACCTTCTTCAGGAATCCACACACCCCCTTACCCTTTTTCATGCCCTCATGAAAACATTGTAGTTGACATGTAAGGCAGTGAGAGAGTAGGCTAGAGATGGGATCTCATGTGGTGATCTACAGCCATGATGCCTAACTAGATGTTCAAAAAGATGGCTTGTTTGACCCTCAGGCATCTCATATAGGGCTTGCTATCCAAGTGCAGGGTGCCAAATAATCAGACTCCGGAACCTATATCCTAACCAAGATGGCCCTGCCCTGAAGATAATTTTGCCATAGAGGTTCAAGCGATCAGCAACTAATTTAAAGTTCTCATAATTAAATGGTTCCCTGAGTTGGATATTCGGATTAGAAATCTGATATCGAAATTTAGCAGCATCAATGGCAAGGTCTTTAATAGTAAATAAGTACTCTATCCCTTGCCGATTGATTGTTGTATGAATGGGCCCTAATGCTTTAATCATGCCTAGAGTCCTCATGAGGTTCCTATGTTTCCTCCATAAATGCACTGGGTTTCTAGGCTTAGCTCTTACCCACAAATCTAATATGTTTTCTTGTCTTTGGAAGGCATTATAGGCTTTAAGCCATTTGATTTGATTAACCCCAAATGAAATAAATGCTTACAGTTGGATATCCCCAACAAAAGGGCCGGGGTTCTGCTATGTCTCTTGTTCTAACACAAGGTTATGCAGATAGAATTCACACAATAATCTTTGAACCTTTACTACATAGTGCTTACAACAATTTATAAAATCATCAATAGTATTGATTTGTATAGGGGCTCCTGCTCTGACAGCCTTAATTTTCAATTGCAAATATCGTTCCATTAAAAACAAGGCATAATTCTTAGCAGGGGCTGTACATGCTAGGACGTCGGTGTACAAAGAGCATAAGGTATCCATCTGCTTGATAACTACATCTAACATATGAGTTACCTTTATGACTTTTTCTTCTTCCTTTCGCCATCCTTCAAAAGCCTGGCTTTCGGATAAATTGACATTCCTAAGCTGTTGTTGTAACTCTTCATACTTTTCTCGAGAAACCATTTGTTCTGTGAGTTTTTCTGTTGCTTGTTGAGCTTGTACCAAATCCTCTCGTAGGGTTATTGTCCTCGGATCATTGTCCCACATGGCAGTAGTAAGTGGAAGGTTCACTTGAATCTTCTTATTGCATTGTCTTGTGTTCATGGTTCCTAATTCTTCAAAGGGTTGTGCCTCGGTTTGAACTTCTTTGTCACAGGCCAATATATCATATGTTTACATTCCAACATGGGTAACAGCCGAATGCTGTTCCTTTTGGTTTTGAACGGCAGGCTAGACTTGAGTCCTCCTTACCTTTTTCTTGAGGGGTCTTGCCGAAGTGGTTGCATGTTTTGCCCCCGAAGTCCTTTTTGCCCTCTTTCTCATTTTTAAAACCCTGATTTGTTATTGAAGTTGAGCTATCACATTCAGTAATCTTTGTTGTTCTCTCTGTAATCTTCTAATTTCTTTTGTTTTCTTAGAAGGAACAACTGTCTGTTTACTTGGGCCTAGACTGTTATCTTGGCTAATTCCCTGGCTTTCTTCTTTGGGTATTCCTTCGTTGTTCTATTCGGGTTGCTCATGAATAAAAACCCTATCTGGTTCTGTTATTTCCTGGGTGGCTTCTTTTTCCACCCCTTCTTCTTCCTGGAATTCTTCCGATGTAGTCTGGCTAGGAACATATTGTTCCTCCTTTGTACCACTTTTCTCTCCTGTCATACTTTCATCATGAACAAGATGATTCTCTTCTTCTACTTCCTCATCGTGTAATTCTTCGGGTGCATTTTTGTCTTGACCAGAATGTTCTTTTGGTTCTTCTTCAATATGGAGGCCTAGCAGGCTGAGAGGTTGGGCATATTCACCCATATTGGCCAGAATTTTGGCCAATTCATCTTCTTGCAATGGATTTTGCAATGGGTTGTCTTCGCATTGTTCTGTTTCTTCCTCCTCCTACCCAGCTGCTTGGTCTCTTCCTCCGTTTCTCCTTCCTCATTTCCTTCCAATCCTTTCTCATTCTCTTCTCCTTCCAACTGCGGGGGTTGCTCATCCCCTGAATCGTCTATCTCCTCTGGTTGGCTAGTATCCCCTTGGGAATTTTCTAGCCTCCCTCTAATCCGTGCCAATCTGACTGACTTCCTTTGTTTCAATGGTCTATCCGGTGTACTGGTAGCATACTTACGTTTTGGGGATGGCATAGTCAGTCCCCCATCTATCATGGCAATTAGCTCTTCTCAGCTACTCTGTTGCTGAGCGAGGCTATGGCTAATTATCAACTGTATCAACCCATGGTGACTTACTACCGATTCTACATGTTGTGACTTTTTCATGCTTCGTGAAACATCATGAAGCAATGAATTTTAAAATGCAGGTAATTTCACAGAGAATTTTTGTTTTAATACGGCTAAAAGTTTAAGATGTCATGGCCTTACCACGTCTTTCCTACCTTCACACGTGATTTAGCTCTGGATGACCTTCACCAATTCTACCCACGGCTCTGCTAATGCTGCTGGTAGAACTCCCTTTCCTCTGATTGTCAAGTTATGGCCTTCATCTTGGAAGATTTTTATGATCTTTCACAGTCTCTCCTTCTTTAGCGTCCACATAGGTCTAGTGGCTGGCAGTCCCGAGACCTCTACAATTATGTCACTGGTAACTGCTATGTGTCTCCCCCTTACTGTGGAGTCATATTCTTGCAAGTTATGCAAGAATTCTATTGCTACGGTCTCGTTGGATTCCTATAAACGATTGAGATAAACTAACCATCCTGCCCTTTCTAGGATTTCCCGTGCAGCATCAAAAACTGTCAATACCTGTGGTTCTCTCCGAATTGATCTTCCTCCCATGCTTAAGCTTACTGTAAAAACGCAGAGATGACAATGGAACGACAGGTTGTTCAAACTGTTAGAAACACAGAGAAAATAACGAAATAGCAAGGCTCGTTCAAATCTTACAAATTGCTGCAGAGTATAATATGGAAATAGCTTAGGAACAGCAAGGCATGCAAATTGAAAAACAAAATACCGTTAAGCCTTGCTATTCCCAAGTAAATTTTTTCCAAATCATAGTCTGACACGTATATCAGCAAATTATGAGGTCAGCCTCCCCTGCAATGTGATAGGCCATCACCGGCCGTCAAATGAGGGAGCGGCGTGCCGAACTGCCATGGTACAGAGTCATAAAGGCACGGCGTATGCCAAAATGCCATGTTTACAAACAGAGGAAGTTACCGAAATCGAGGTATAAAATAGGATCGCTTAACAAATAAGAGAATGTTCTGATATGATGTGAGGCTAGGAGGATAAGACAACTGACGTGCACAAAAAGTTTAATGCGGTCAATATCGATTTTTTCCGTCATGATTGGTTATAATAGATTTTCATGTGTTTAATGGTTCAGGGAAGTAATATACACAATCTTATTTGACGTGTTACAAAGGTATAAGATAGAAAAGGGTGTTAGTGATTGCCATTGGTGTATAAGAAATGTGACTTCAATACCATTAACAGAGGTCTGTTGCCGACAGGTGTCCATAACCTTGACAGAGTTGTTTGTTTCACCCATGGAACCATGATCCTTTGTGTATTCTTAGGAAGTGCTGTACAATTTCAAAATGGAGGTCATTATGCTGGCATAATGCCATTCACCAGGAAGGAGTGAAAGGTGGGCAACCCGGTTCGTAATGAGACCTCCTGTTCCAAGGGCTCTTTGTTTTTCTGATGTGCCTCTTGGATCATATCCCTAGTGTGGTGGCCATAGTGGGAATGCTACTTCACTTTCTTCCTTATGGTCATGGTAGGCTGGCTCTTGATGAGACCCCCTATCCTCCATTTGACAATTCATATAAACAAGTCATATAAACATTTTCTCTGTTTTTTTTCTTTTATAAAGTACTTTCCTATTTATGCACAAAGGGTGGTTCAACACTCCTTAAGAGTAGGAATGGTGGAAGAAGTCTTCAACATCTTAATAGAAAAATATAGACCCTTTGTTCTTATTCCTTAATAATGATCAAAGAAGATTACGGGAATTTAAAAAGAACCACCATGATAAAGATAACCAATCATATCAGTGTTAGTAGGATAATGACAGCAAAAGTGATGAATAATTGTGTCCTTTCCTCTTTCCTTCTATCAATTCACAACAATTTCTTGTAAAATTAGCTATTTTATATAATTTTCTGATTTCAGTATGTTCTAGGTTTGTATCCATTGCATAAGTGTATAGTTGTGCTCCAAAAGACTTGAAACAACAGGAACAACAGGTATCTTTAAATTGGAACAGCGAGGAGAACAAGCATAAGTAAAAGGAATACAAGAATGTTGTCGTTTCAAAAAGGAAGAGCAAAAAAATACAAGTGTTGTTCCTTTGAAAAAGGAACAGCAGAAAATGCAAGTGTTGTTCCTTTGGAAAAGGAACAACAAAAACTGAAAGTGTTGTTCCTTTGGAAAAGGAACAGCAGAAAATGAAAATGTTGTTCCTTTGGAAAAGGAACATCAAAACCCAAAAGTGTCATTCCTTTGGAAAAGGAACAGCAAAAACCAAAAGTGTTGTTCCTTTGGACAAGGAACAGCAGAAACGAAAGTGAAAAAAAAAGGATGGCTGAAACAAAAAGTGTCATTCCTTTGAAAAAGGAACAGCAAAACGAAAATGTTGTCCCTTGGGAAAAGGAACAGTAGAAAAAGAAAAGTGCACACAAATGCTTGTTCCTTCAGAAAAGGAACAGTAAAAGCGACTGTGATGTTCCTTCTGAAAAAGGAACAGTAGAAAAATGGAAGCGTTCTTCTTTTGAAAAAAAAAAAGAACAACAAAATAGTGAAGGTGTTGTTCCTTTTAAAAGGAACAACAAAAATGATAGAACCACTGATTCTTCAAGCAGTAAAGTGCAAATACAAAAAAAAATATGTACAGAGTGTAATTTATGCTAGCAAAACAAAGGAATTATGTACAAAATTTAAAAAGAATTGGATCACTTAATGAATCACAAGTGAGGAAGATTTCTCTTCCTCCTCCAAAATTTGCATGTCGGAGTCTTCGCGTAGTTACTGGTAGAAGGACTCCCGAGTAAGTGGTTTACGACATAGTCGAACTCGGTGGCCATTTGCCTTGAAGATATATCCAGATTCGTCAATGATGGTTAGAGTAAGGGTGCCATTATCATGTACCTTCTGGATTTCATATGCCCCCAGCCAACGAGTCTGAAGTTTCCCGGGAAAATCCTGAAACCTGGAAACGTATAAAAGCACCCAGTCTCCTTTGCAAAAGACTTTACTTTTAATGAGAGAATCATGCCATTTAGCTCGCTGATGTTGGATTAATGCAGTGTTTTGGAGGGCAAAGAGCCTGATTTCATCTAGCTAATTGATCTGTTGTAATCTATTAATCTGTGCCTCGTTTAAATCTAGGCCGACTTCTTGTGCTATTTGTAGTGTTTGGATTTCAAATTCTATGGGAAAAATGGGTTCCTTTCCAAACACCAATTGATATGGTGAATAGCCGGTAGTGCTTCTCCATGTTGTTCTGTAGGCCCACAAGTATTTTGGTAGTCTTGCAGCCCAATCGCGTCTATGTGACGCAATGGTTTTTGTTAAGATTGCTTCTATTATTTTATTTCTGCTTTCTACTTGACTATTTTCCTGTGGGTGGTATGGGGTGGTGATTTTGTGCTGGATATGATAGTTTTTAAGTGTTGCAGCAATCTTGTTACCAGCGAATTGTGGTCCACCGTCTATAATTATGTCTCTTGGAATCCCATATCGCACGAATATGTGAAACAGGAACTGTATGACAGAATCCTCTATAGCTCTTGGTAGTGCCTCTGCTTCAACCCATTTGGTGACATATTTTATTGCTACCAAAATATATGTTTTCTAGTTCGAGGATGGGTTAATTGGACCAACGAAATCGAGGTCCCATCGCTTGAATGGTTCGATAACTAGCTGCGGATTCAGGGGCATTTCATCAAACTGACCAAGGCGTCCTGCTCTTTGGAAACTATCACAAGCTTGAACAAACTTCTTTCCATCTTTAAATATTGTGGGCCAATAATACCTTATTTGTAGCACCTTATGTCCAGTTCTCCGATTGGTGAAAAGTCCACCACATGGTTCGTCATGACAAGCTTTCAAAATGTCGACAATTTCATCCTCGCGGACGCATCTCCTGATGTGCATATATGCCCCTGTATGGAACAGGTAGCCCCCAATCCAATAAAATCGAGCACTTCGCTGGATAATCTGTTTTCGTTCATTGGGGGTCAGATGTTTTAGTAATTTACCTATTGCTAAGTAATTCACAACATCAACATACCAGGGTGTTTTAACAGTGACAACAAACAAATGCTCATCTGGAAATTGATCTTCAACTGTTGCTGCGTCCACTGGTTTTGGCATTCGCGAGAGAAAGTCAGCTACAAGATTTTCTTTTCCAGGTTTGTCCTTGATTGTAATATCAAATTCCTACAATAAAATCAGCCATCTAGTTATTCTACCATTTGTGACTGGTTTATTTGCCAAATATTTTATGGCAGAGTGATGTGTATACAATATAACAGGATATCCAGTAATGTAATGCCTGAACTTATTGATAGCATGTATTACAGCTAGAAATTCCTTTTCAGTAACAGTAAATTTAATTCAACAAGAGATAAATTCTTGCTAATATAATAAATTGCATATATTTTTTATCTTCTTCCTGCCTAAGAACTGCTCCAATAGCTATATCTGAGGCATCTGATGAAATTTGAAATGGCAGATCCCAATTTGGTCCTCGAAGGACTGGGGCCGTAGACACAAGCTTCTTCAGATCTTGGAAAGCATGGTCACATTTTTCTGTTCAAAGAAAGTCAACATTACTTGTCAGTGCATATATAGGTGCAACAATATGCAAAAAATGTTCTATAAACCTTCTATAATAACCAGAAAATCCAAGAAAACTGTGTACCTCTATTTGAGAGGTAGGAGTGGGAATTAGCAAAATTATTTGAATTTTGGTTGGGTCTACCTGTATGCTAGCTGCTGAGATATAATGGCCTAGAATAAGTCCTTCCGTCATCATCATATAGCATTTTTCATGGCTCAAACAATGCCTAGTAGCAATGTAGCGCTGGAGAGCTTTTTCCAGTGTCCAATGCTGGGTCAAAATTGTTTCCGTATGATGTAAAGTCATCCATGTATACTTCGAGCCCTTCATTTATTAAGTCTGAAAAGATGTTGAGGATAGCCCTTTGAAATGTGGCAGGAGCTTTGCATAAGCCAAAAGTTAGAAGTTTGTAGGCAAATGTTCCCCAAGGATAAGTAAAAGTGGTTTTGTCTTGGTCTTCAGGGCAATCTGAATCTGATTGTATACATTGAAGCCATCTAAGAAAGAAAAAAATTTCCTTCCTGCCAAAGTGTCTAATACTTGGTCAATGAATGGAAGGCGAAAGTGGTCTTTTTGTGTTGCTTTATTTAGCTCTCTATAATCCACACAAATCCTCCACTTTCCATTCTTCTTTGGTACCACAACAAGTGGAGAGACCCATTTACTATCGGAGATAGGGTAGATAAAGTTCACATCTAAATTTTTTTGAAGTTCAGCTTTTATAACATCTTTTAGGTGAGGGTTAAGTCTCCTTTGTGGTTGGTGAACAGGGCTGGCATCCTTTTCTATGTAAATGTGGTGTGTACATAACTAGGGATCAATTCCTTTCATATCAGGGTAGTCCCATGCAAATGCTTCTTTATATTCCCTCAGTAATTGGATGAGCTTCTCTTCTTGTTCGGAAGTCAGGTTGGCATTAATGTTTAAAGTCTTTCCTAGCTCAATCTCTACAATTTTGCTATTTGAGACATAGGTAGTAGGTATCGTTTGATCATGTGTATCTTTAAGAGGATCTTCTTCTAATTCATTATCAAATGTTGCTTCTATCATGTGACATTGTATGTGGGATCTGGGTTCAGCTTGGATAATAAAATTGTTAATGGCATCATCTTCTGTTTGGTCTTTGAAATCAAGGGCAAATCCGAAGGAGACTCATCTTCAGGCAGTGAAGAGAATTTTCAAATATCTTCAAGGGACTCAAAATTATGGCTTATGGTATCCTAGAGATACAGATCTTACACTTCATGCTTATACAGATGCAGATTGGGCCGGAAGCGTGGATGACAGGAAAGCACAAGTGGTGGTGCGTTCTTTATGGGTTCCAGACTGGTATCTTGGTTCA
>APFE030222076.1:31741-41890 GCA_000404065.3 Pinus taeda
GCTCTGGTGTGAATTAAATGTGCAATAATTACGATTTGAGAGCTTCAAGCAGTTTCGCCCTCTTTCTATGAATCTGCTGGAAGATATTAAATTTTCTCCTACTTCGGGCCGCTGCTCAAGATATTCGCTGATACTCTTTGTCGCTACATTGATGGCTTCCGCCGTCGACTGATAATATTTGATATGCTTGATACCTGATGATTTGATCTGATACACTCTAAACTCTGTGATTGATCTGCTGTTGTCTTTAAACCGGATCCTTTAGGCACGATCGGGCGATTTTCGGGCTTTTTCGGTGCGCAATGGGCTAAGAAATCAGAAAATTCCTTGAAGATTCCTCGAAATGGCCTATTTCCCGTAGCGTTTGCGCTAATCGCGCATCGAAAACTGCCTCTGTTTCTTGTTCTGGAACTCCGAAGTGCGATTTTCTTCCTGCGCGAAGTTTCGGCTTTCTGGCTGCTGACATCAGCATGACGTCGGATGTACGGTGGATGATGTCAGCTGTGGTGCGTCCTTGGTATAGAACGATGTGGTGAGGTGCTGATACTGGAGGTAATGCGATGAAGAAACTCTGATGCGATCGCAATATCGCATCGGCGGGGAACAGAGGATGTTTGGGTTGGACACTCAGTGCTTGCAACCGCCGACCGCCGATATCGCAATATCGCATCAGGTGGTGACAGATGGGTGATGACCTGCATGGAGAGGAAAGTGCGATGTTGCGATGCGATCTGGCTTTAAAGTTCTGTAGAGTGTAAGTCTTGGGAGGAAAGAGCAAGTAAGGGGGTGTGAAGGGCATTTGAAGTTTCAGAAGGGCTCCGATTACATCAGAGGGATTTTATACCTTGGAAGAAGTCCATTATATCTGGGAGGTGGTTTTGGGGGTCAAGGGTTCTTGTTAAGTTTCAGATAAACTGAGCAATTCCCAGGAATACTTATGGTTATTTTTCAACCAGGGGGAGGGATATTACGTAGGGGAATTTTACTTAATGTTAATAAGGGGATGGGAAGAATAGGGAGCTAAGTAATAATGTTAGTGGTTAATATGGAGGTGGTAAGAAAGCACTAAGTTCAGGAGAGCTTAGGCTGTTACAAGGGGGGGGGAAGGACCACACTTTAAGAGAAAATATGGAACAACTTTGAGTAAAGCAGATCTTTACTCAAACCAGTGTTATGAAGATGATGGAACATAAGAGGTGTCAAGCAGATCTTGACCTCTTTTGGGGGAGTTAGTTAATGATTGGGGAAAACAGAGAAGGGAAGTCAGTTATACCTCTTTTGAACTTCTTGCATACAATTTCCTGTTGATTGTGTCCGGAATGATATGACACCTGAAAACCTGGAACTGGTCAGCAATTTAGGATTCAACAACCTCAGAACTACCTACCCAGCCTACTTACCTAGCATTTTTTCTTCTTTGTTTGGGGGTGCACTTAGACTTGCAAACCCGTCATTCATTTTTCTTTTGATGCTTTCCTATCTACATACTACCCTTATTTCTTCCAGGGCCCAGATTAAGCTGTTGGGCTCCTCTGCTTCTCTACCTATCTAAGAATCTGCCAAGATTAAAATGTTTGGATAGATTTACAATCTCTATATTCTAAAATAGGAAATTTAAACCTAGGGAGACCAAGATTAAACTGTTTGGACCTCCCTTTAACTAAAAAAAAAGGCGATGCCGGGATAACTTTACAAAATTTGGAAGGCAATTGGATGAACTTGAAGTAGCCTTCTTCACTTGGAGACTGTTAAGAAAATATGGAGCATTGCAGCAAGCAAAGTACGACGTATTTGGCCTGTGAAATGCCAATCATGAAAAATGAATAACCTGCTGCAGCAGGAAGCTAACACTTCCAACATCCTTAGCTCTTCTTCAAACTCTGTTAGCATTAAGTCAGAATGTTTCTCTTCCTCTTTGTGCTTCCTTTCACTATTTCCATGAGTAAATTCTTCCAAATCTTTTGCAACAACAAGATTTTGAAACAACTCTTCAACAATCTCTTTAGTGAAAGGTGTATGGTCTTCCTTTTGGTTGTCTTGATGAGATAATATCATATCATTCTCCATGAAAAATAAAAAAAAACGATTTTGTCTTCCTTCAATGCCTTGAGAAGGAATTGATTTTTCTTCCTTCACTTTCATGACAGTTCTAAATGACTGTCCATCACCATTTAGAAAATAACCTACAACCCTACATTAAATTTCAGATTTAAAACATTAGGCTCTTTAGCCTCATCTTCACCAAGGATAGGTCTTGTTCAGGTTCATAATAGTGGACATTCATTTCTGCTTCTCTGAGTTCTTCATCCTTTAATTAAGCATTCAACCTATACTCCAACTTCACTTGCAACCTAGGCCACTTTACTTTCTTCCGCAAAATCCATCTGCTCCTTTGGTCTTCCTCAACTTCATGTAGCAGCTCTATTAGTACATTTACTTGTACTTTTAGCTCAACAACTTTTTGGTCATACTTTCACCTATAAAGTGGTTTTGACCACTGAAACACATATACAATTCTCCTACTCCTGGAAAAAGATCTAACCAAGTCATGTCAACATGTTCATATATAATAAAAACATGCATGCATAGATAAAATATGCAGACATATTTACATCATGTAGGAATCTAATTTCATTACATTTATCACTAAACTATTACCTGGAACCTCAAAAAGCCATATTAAGTGGTATAAAAACTAGAAAGCTCTTGGTGGGAAAACCAAAGAATGATAGAGCTTGTAGCAGAGTTAGGTTGTTTGAGATTTCCTTGAAGACAAATCTGGAGGAGGAATGTTTTGAGTTTAAGGAACATTAAAATACTACAACAAAAGGTAGAGCTAAAAGAGAATTGCACCAACAATAGTATGCATGTTCCTGTGAGGTTTAACAAGAAGGTAAGGTCGTCTTATGTTTTTAATTAATTTGTGAAGCAAGTTATAGATTACAGGTAGCAGAGATGATGATGTTTACAGTTGATTACTGGAGCCAGAACAAAGAGAGTTCTTGATGATGATGGAAAAGAACCTTACAACGGGGAAGGAGGACAACCAAAGTTCTCAGAGGGAAATGGTGAAAAAGATGAATGCAAAAGCCAGAGGAGTAAAGAATGCTCAAGTGAAGATTCCAAAGGAAGGATTTAGCAGAAATACTAAAGGAAGACTAAGCATGGAAGAGATTAGTGTGGTATTTAGAGACAGGTTAATGGAGTCAACTTGCAACAGTGGCTTGTTTGTAGCTCACAATGAGCAAGGAGAAGCTCATAGAAGAAGGAAGGCTATGACTAATGATGACTGTAGTAAAGGTTCAGAGGTAAGCCATATCAAATCAAGTCAGGACAAGATTGATAGAGAAGCAGTTGAAATTAAATTACACCTAGAGATGATGAGAGAAATTTTACAAAGAGACAAGGAAGACCATAGATATAGATGGACTCTAAAGAGGAGATCTAAGTGGATTTTTTTGCAGGAGAGACTGAGACAAAATAAAATTTCTAAATTAAGTGAAGAACTCATGACATTTGAATATGAAGAAGTGGGTTACATATGTGACCTTAAGAAAGGATCTATCCTTGGAGAAAATGATGATGATGTTGATGAGAGACTAACTAAAAGTCTCATAGATCATTTAGAGAATGAAGATCAACATGGATAAATGATGTCTGGAGCATCAAATGAGGCCATAAGGCCTTATGATTTTTAAATTGATGATTTGTGTATGTTTACAGGTTGCTTAAGCCAAGAAAATGATGGAAGCCTTTGAAGTTTGTCACAAAGGTGGAGAAGAATGAATATAATCTAAATTATTTTCTAAAGAAGGATGAGACCGTGCTCTCATGAGAGTCAACATAAGGAGATTATTACAAGAGTGAAGAAATAATTTTTTGGAGGAAATTTATAGCAGTTCATTTTAGTAGGAAAAATAGTGAAATTGGCTCATGCAAACAACCAAAAGAAAGAAGAGATGAAGCATTCAGATGAATTTCTTATGATATGTGAAGTTAAATTACAATTACTAGAAAAGTTTCTCGTAAAGGAATCTTAATTAGAAATTTCAACCAAGGAAGAGGAATGTTCATGCATGCCTAAGAGTGAAAATGTGGTTACAACATCCAAGGAAGTTGAGGTAAATTGTAAATTTAATTTTTGAGGATGAAAGCATAGAAAATGGTTATGGATATGAAATAGAATTATTTCTTAAAAATAAACCACAAGTTGAACATTCAAATTTAATGTTCAAAACTTTTGATGAAGAAATGGAATTTTTAGAGAAGTGGTTGTAGAAGATATAGGTGAGGACACAAATTCAACTTATTTGAAGAAGAAAATTATAAAGCCAATTGATAGTGGCTTAGAGGAAGAAGAGGGGCAACAATCGATGAGTAATATGGCAACATATTTCAGCAAACAAGGAACATCATGTACCAACAAGGAGATAAACTGGACATGGAGATTGATAAATTAAGAAAATTGATGAAAGAAGTGCCTAGCAAAAGGTACACTAATGTAAGTAGGGTAGTCAAAAAAAAGAGTTATTTGACTTTACAAGAGAGCATGAGTAAAGTAAATATAAGAATACAAAACAAGGTTTCGAAACCAAGAGGAAGGAAGGTGACATAAGTAGATGCAGAAAAAAAATAACAAGATTATAAAGCATGTGGACAGCTACAAAACAATATTTGGGATCTTGGAGGATTCGAAAATTAATGACACTTGACCAGGAGGTCATGATTTTTTTCTACTTTGGGAGTTTGATGAAGGAACATTAAATCTTCCCAAAGGCATTGAGATTTTTGAAAGAAAAGCTCCAAAGGGGCTTCAACATTTAAAAGGAGTTATAATTCCTTATTTATAAATATTCTTAGTATCTTTTATTATTATTGGAAGTATGAGCCATAGGTTTAGAAAAGCCATGGATAGGAAAGATTTTGTCAATAAGGCAAAATCAATTCTACCTTGAAAAGCATGAGAAATTTGTGGATTGATTTATGGATCTAGGAAAATCTGTTTTTTTTGTATATGTTATTTAAAACATTGTAATCCTAAGGGAAGAACTAATGACCAAATGATTGTGAAATCAGGCCATAGAGAGTGAATAGGGAGAAATAATGTTTTAGAGTATTTGCATGTACATAATTTGTTGAATGAAATTGATTGAAAGAATCCTTATGCTCATGGTTGTCTCTTAGTATGTGCAAATGAAGAATTCCAACATCTGTGTGTAATTTGGAATTAAATAAAGTTTCAGTTCTCTATGAATACTCAAATTGATAATAGATTGAGTTTAAAGTCTATCATGAATGAATGGTACCAATCCAAAGAAAGGTTAGAGACAATTTCAGTTTAGAAGAATTTTGTGCATGTTTAGATGATTATCTTTGTATTACAATTGAAGGTTTTTGTGAGCTGATAACATGAGTTCTAAATTAATTCTCTATTTGTTAAAACAATATTGTAATAAGTGGGAGTCGACATTGAAATTGGTTGACTAGATGCATGTGTGAAGGCATGACAAAGCACATTTCCAGAGGAGTGAAATCAACATTGGACATGACTTAGAATTATGGATGAGGTTTCCATGTTGGTGTTTTGAGAGAAGAAGTGGAATACCTTGTAGTTTGGAATTTATATATGATAGCTATGTTGAATAACATTAAGTTCTAACCAAAGAAACCACTAGATAAACATTGAATGAGAAGGAGGAAGTCATCCATGGAAATTTGCATGTGTCCCAACATATGGTAAATTCTATGTGGAATTGAAGAATATGATGTGAATCACATTGAGTTTGAAGGTTAATAATCATAAGGTATATAGGAACCTACTATTGGTAGAGTATTGACATTGAAAATTGGAGAAAATTAAAGTTGCAAGAAAAGTAAATTACTGGATCTCTTAACTCGTGGCTTTCATCATACTTTCACTTGTAAAGTGACCGCGGCTCCTGAAACACATATATAGTTCTCTTGCTCTTGGAAAAAAAACTAACCAAGTCATGCAATCAAGATTTATATATAATGAAAACGTACATGCATAGATAAAATATGCATAAATAACTACATCATGTTAGAATCTAATTTCATTACATTAATCACTAAACTATTACATGGCTCCTCATCTGGATAGATCTTCATTCTAATGGGCGCCCTTCATACACACATAGGTTTACAATTTATATTAGAAAATTACAATATCATGGATCATTTCAAGATCCACAATCTTTCCCATAAAACTCTCAACATGATCCTCTCCACAAAGCGCTCAACATGATCTTCTCCACAAAGCTCTTAATGAATTCCTAAGGTCCCTCATGGATCTGATTTTTCATGTTTTTAAATAAAAATTAACAAATCCCTTGCCTTTTTACAGTTGTGCCTTCCAGAACTTAGTTCTTTCTAATTTTCTTGGAGGTGGTGTTTAGAAGTGCAACAAGAAAATTTCAATTTGACTTTACCTTGATCAAATTGAGAAAATTTGAATTTCCACATCAACAAACAACTTGGATACAGTTAAATTGTGTGACATGGCTCTTGTCACTCAGTTGGCTTAGTAAATTCACGTTAGAGGGCTTGGAGTTTAGTTAAGCATGTGTTATTGCTAAGTTTTAGTAATCTAGTTCAGGAATATCCAGTTGAGTTCAATTAAACTAGTTCTAACAATTGGAGGAACTAGTAGAAGGTCAGTTGTGCAATGAGACAATAGTATAACTCAGTGATCATCTAATTAACTGATCAGTCAACCTAAAATAACTAGTGCATGTAGAGAATTCAATTTCCCAGCTATGGTGGAGATTCCAAGGTAGTGTAACAAGCAGTTGTAAACTAGTTTGAGTGTATAGGTGTTGCATGTAGTCAGATGATCAAACCTTGGTAATTCAATTGGAGGGAAATTCCAAAAAAATAGGGGCTAATTCTCTAGGAATTGTGCTAGGAAATAGGGGCTCAAGAAGAGGTAGAAATTGAATAATTCTAGGCCAGAGATTCTTATTGAGCAGAGAGATAGGTTATTCACTTGCATGTTGTGCTTAGTACGGGCAAGAAATTGTAATACATCTCTATTCATCTGATTAATACAAAAAGGCTTGAGGGGTTTTTCCCTAGTTGGGTTCCTATAAAAAAAATATTTTTCATGTGTGTTATTTCTTATTTCATGTCAGAGATTGTTTTTCTAAATTGTGAGTTGAATTCCGCAAATCAGTAGATTAGAATTGTATCTCTTGATTTAGATTAAAATTTCTTGAGAAATTGCAATTCTATCACCATATTTCTATACGTGGGTCAATGCTCCTGCATCACTCAGTTAGCATGATGTTTGAACTAGAGGCTAAGAAGGAAATGCATAGGCTAAAACGGAAATGTAGAGATAATGATATCTTAGCATTTCCTTATTAACCTCCACATTTCAAATTTTAGAAATTTGAAAATGATTAATTATTTAGAGGAAATATTAATTTAAAAATAGAAAATGTTTTCCTATAAATTTAGTTTCTCATCTTACATGTAAGTTTACATCAAATTGCTTTGTAATAATTTAGTTCAACACCTATTTCGAAGAACTTTTTTTCTCTCTCTAAAACTAAATAAAAAAATAATAACATTAAATATAAACATTTAAATTTCTCACCTTGATTTTTTTTAACGATGTGATCTTGCCATACATGTTGAGCTCATCAATTCTAAGATGATAACGGAGCAACGAAGAGCATTGAATCAACACATGGAAATGTGTGGAATAAGTGTATAGAGGGGGATGTGTTTCTCCTTCCGCACATATCCCCAGTTTTGCACCTCTCGCACAAAACTTTTTTGTTCTCTCTTGAAAATTAAATAACAAAAATTAATAACATTAATTATAAACATTTAAATTCCTCACTTAGATTGACTCATTTTTTAAGTGCATCATATCTTACTTTTATAATTTGAAATCCATATTCAAACCAATTTCACTTTATCCAATTTAACTAAACATAAAACTTTAAATTTACTTGCTAATTCTTTCACAGAAAAAGGAAATAAATATTTATTGGTTGTACATATAATTGGTTTCATAAGAGGGTAGAGCTAAAAATTACATGATAATGCTTTCACAAAAAAACTTAAGAGGGTAGAGTTACAAATTACATGATAATGTTTTCACGAACAATTAGAATTAGAATTTACTTGCTATTATTAAAAATGACTTGAGTTGAAGGTCAATAATGAAGGAAGCTATTAGAATTCTATCCACTAGAATTTTATTTGCTAATGCTTTATTGTTTTAACTGAACATAAAACTAGAATTGTACTAGCTAATGCTCTATTTTTTTTTCTAAGTAATAATATTATATTAATATGATACAAAAACGTAGTTACAGTGAGGCCTGGCCTCAAAAGTACTGAACATCATTCATCACACAATAAGACTATCTATCTTTGACTGCCCCAACAAAGGGGAAAATAGTCCAAAAAAGCAAAAGAGCCCACATAGGGGTTATTAGTTTTGATCAAAAACCAACAAAACATTTTAGACATTGCAGAGTCATAACCATAAAACACACAAACTTAACTGTAATTGCCCAGTCATCAAGAAAAAAACATCCACCTAGTAAAAAGTGACACCTGGCTGCCTAGTGTCGAGACTAGAGATTGTCCAGGGCTGGTTCTTCCACAATCGAACATGCATATTTGTCTGAATCGTCGTCCTCATCTGACGTGTCACTGCCTTGTGCTAGATGGACTCCATCGATGCTACCTGCGCCCACACACCTTCTAGACGTGTTGTCCCGTTGACTACCTAAGGCCTGCGTGTCACCAAGGTTGCCTTTCGCAACTTGTTGGCTACCAACCAATACTTTACCATGCAGGGTGGCTCTATCTTCGTTTGCTTGCTATTTTCTAGGGTTGTGAATTCTCCTGTTGCTTGGTTCTGCCCTGTTTGGCTCATCATTGTGATCAAGCAAAGGTGCTGGTGGGTCAGTTCTTCAGTGAAAGTGATTGTAATGGTGGCTATGATTATGGGACAATTCAAGGTGTTGCAAAACCAGAATTGCGTGGTATGGGGAGCTTGATGCAAAGGTAGGGGAAAATTGGTAGTGTGAACCGCCGCATCCCACCTTCCTATGCCTTGGAGCCTAGCTCTTCCCCTTCTGCTGCGGGTGTTTGAGTAACGCCCAGAGAAGGAGCTATGTGGATTGGGGTTGTCAACTGAAGATGCAGGGGAGACAGAGTCAGGCCTGGGCTTTACAGGAGGGCAGATGCTCCCACCGCGAGTGCCTCCTCTCCTACTTCATAGTCGATGGTGGACCATGATAGGATTGGAAGCTGGGGTAACAGCAGAGGGGGTGGTGGAGTAATTGTGCGGAGAATGGACAAAGGAAGTCTGGGCCTCATCTATGTTGCAGACTTTGGTGTGGGAATAATGAAATCCATTGCCTAGGTCAATGCAACTTAGCAACCAACATTGGCTACCTGTTACAGTGCGCGGACAGGGCTCTGCGCCCTGCAGAGAGCAAACATAATGGATCGGGGGGGAGGAATTGCATAATGGTCTGTAGGCGCAATTGCTATGAGTGTTGTGGTTTTGTCTCGGCCATAACATTCATTTAATGATGCTTGCAAGGTGCCTTGAATGCATCTCAAGTTGCATGGGGGAAGACACAGGTAGCCATGTGGCCAGCCCTTCTGCCGCCCGACTGTCTCATCATCTTAATGACCTTGATAATCACCCGCATCTGGGTTCTATATATATATATATATATATATATATATAAACCAGCTAATGCTCTATTATTTCTAACTGAACAAAAACTAAAATACTTGCTAGTGCTTTCACTAAAACTTTAAATTTACTTGCTAACATTAATTATAAAAATTTAAATTTCTCACTTTCATTTTTTTTTTTTATATTATCGATGTGCCCTTGCCATACATGTTTAGAAATCCCAAGATGATAACGAAGAACAAAGTGCATTGAATCCAAGCATGGAGATGTGTATAAGAAGTGTATGAAGGGGAAATGTGTTCTATTACCAACCTAATCGGAACTAGATTGAGTTTTCATTTTTTAGGGGTTTAAAAACATCATAATTTTCATGCCGATTTTGAAAAGTGTTATTGCAACATTGACCTTTTTTTTGAGCATATTTTTGACACTTTAAATTTTATTATATATTAAAT
>APFE030222076.1:42010-123951 GCA_000404065.3 Pinus taeda
TTTTTTTTGCAATGAAAATTTCCCATTTTTTGCATAGTTACAAAAACGGTCAGCACTTTAAAGTTATGATTTCCTATATATTTATGTATCATTAATTAATATTTCAATGTACATCAAATAATTGTCACTAAAAATAATAATTTTAAACATTTGACAAAAAAATACACATTTTGAATATAGATATAATAAAAAATACACATTTTGAGACTTTTGCTAAAAATAACATGTCAAATAAATGATTTTTATTGAAAAAAAATTGAACAAAAAAAGTTAAAAAACTATTTTTTTATGAATTTTATGTCCAAAAAATAATAATATTCAAAGTGTTATAAGAAAGAGGAGATGGCGGAATCGCGGAGAGGAACAGAGTTTGAAAATTGGGGTTTTGCAGCAACGATCAGGGCAGGGAGCGAGAGACGGCGGAGTCCTAAAGTGAGGTTTCCAGTGAAGATATTCGAATAGTTAAGGAATTTTAAGCAAGAGTCAGGGGTCTATCCAAGCCGTTGAGAACTGAGGGGCGCGATGAAGAGCAGGAAAGGGAGGGGAGAGATCCCCTCCTTTAAAAACGTAGCAGCAGGTGAAGCAAGCGGGAGCAGGTCATAGAGTAGGACAAGGGGGTGCAGCAGAGAGGCATTGGTCCTCGGGAATCAGTGGCAAACCAAAACAGGAGGCCGATGTCTACCAAGGGCACAGGAAAAACCCAGGTATGTTATTCCTAATAACAAACTTGAAGAATACAAATGCTATATGAGGGATCACGCTTTAATCTGCAAGTTTGTTGGTTTTTGGCCTACTGAGAGGGATCTAGTAAAGTGGATCCAACAACGCTGGAAACCAAAAGGACACATAGATTTAAAGTTGGGGGCGAAAGGGTTTTTTACAGTAATTTTTGCTAACTTGGAAGACAAGGAAAAAACTTTTGAGGAAGGGCCATACTTCATGAATAATGCAGGATTGTTTATGAGACACTGGGAAGAAAGATATAACCCAGAGAATGAGAGAATGCTAGCTGCTCCTATATGGGTCAGACTATTTGGCTTACCGGTAGAGTTCTGGGACCCAGATATTCTTGAAGGAATTGGTAATTCAATCGGGACTTTTGTCAAAGTGGCTGAATCAACAAAGAGGGGAAGTATACGTCTTATGCTAGAATATGCGTCTACATGAACATAGCAGAGCCACCACCAGAATATATAGAGCTAGAATACCAGGACGAGATTTGGTAGCAACCACTGGACTATGAGCATATCCCCTTTAGGTGCAGACGGTGCCATGAGTATGGACACCTGTTCAAGCAATGTCAGCAAAATAGAGAAGAGGAGATCATTAAAAAACAAGAAGAAGAACAAAGAAGGGCAGAAAAAACAGAGGGAGGACAGGCAGGTTTTTAGGAGGTCAGCAGAAGGAAGAGATCAGGGAAAGAAGGAGAAAAGCTACAAGAAAAGTCAAAACCTATAATAATAGAAAGCCAGAACAAATTTCAAGTCCTTCAAGAGAACGAAGATGAGGGATCGGATGCAATGGACGAGGAAGAAGAGAAAGAGAGGGAACCAATGGAAGTTAGCAAAGGAACAAGGGATGAAAACACAACAACAGCCAGGGAGAATGAAGAGGAGATGGGGGTAAATCCCGAGATAACTTCAGAGCAAATCCAGATGGAATCTGGGTGACAAAATGATTCAAGGACAGAAGAAGAGAAAATTATGAGGAAGCTGATACAGGAATGGAAAAATCTTGACGAGAGATTTATTCCAGAAACTCAGAAACAATTATACAAGGATACATTCCAAAAATACAAAGAAAAAAGAGGCAGAGCAGGGGAAGAAATAACAGGACAAATAGGGGTATATGAAAGTAACAACATAGGAATGGAAGGCACTGGAAAAGGAGGACGGAAGAGGGGAAGACGAATACTAAATGAGACAATTCAGGCTGTAGGTGAGATTCTAGTTAACTCAGGTAAGGTTATACATCTATCGAAGGTTTTCCAACAACCACCCAAGAAGTTATAAATGATAATTACATCCTGGAATATTAGGGGTCTCAACAGTAAAGGAAAACAGAGGTATTTAAAGGAGAGATTGAGAAAGGGCAAACCAGGAATAGTAATAATCCAAGAAACAAAGACCACTATGCAACAGATGGAAAGGATAATTAAAAACTTAAAAATACAATATGAAGTAATGGGACAAGATGCAATCGACACTGTAGGAGGGTTAGCAATCATGTGGAACCTGGAGGAGCTAATTTTTGAAAACTGGACAAGTCTACCCAGAATCTTAACTGGCTCCTATGGAGTGATAGGATCCGCAGAGAGAGTTCTTATTATAGGGGTATATGGACCATATATAGCAGGGGAGAAAGAAAGATTCCTAAAGAATGTGAAAGAGGCTAGAGGACTCTACCTAGAAATGTCGTGGATAATAGGAGGAGATTTTAATTTGATCAGAACAGTGGATGAGAAAAAAGGAGGAATAAGGAGGACAGATCAGTTTATGGATATGTTTAATGAAATGCTTTTGAGTAGAGGCTGGTAGATATGCAAACCATTAATGGTATTTTTACTTGGAATAACCGTCGAGGAGGAAAAAATCAGATTGCCTCCAGACTTGACAGGTTTCTAGTATCGGAGTCGATCATGAATAGAGACATATTTCTGGAAGCCAAAATAATGCCAGCTCTTGGTTCATACCATTGGCCAATTAGGATGGAGATAGATATTAAGAAAAACTCCGGAAAAAAGCCGTTCAGATTTGAATCCTTCTGGCTTAGGAATCCCCAATTTCTGGAAAAGGCAGAGGAGTGGTGGACTCAAAGTACACTGTAAGGAAAAGGGAAAATGCACACTTTCCAGCTAAAATTAAAAGAATTGAAGGGGAAGATTAAAAAATGGAACAGGGAGGAGTTTGGGAATGTCATGGAGGAGAAACAGAAATTAGAACAGAAAATGGAAGAAATCCAACAAAGAATAATAATAGAAGGAAGATCAGAGGAAAGTTGCAAGGCAGAAGGAATCTTAATAAGTAAGCTGGAGGAGAGAAGGAAGAAAGAGGAGATTCTATGGAGGCAGAAATCCAGGATCAACTGGTTGAGGGAAGGAGAAAGAAATACAAAATTCTTTCATCGGGCCATGGTACAGCATAGACAGAGAAACAGGATACTATCCATAAAAAACAAAGTAGGGGAAAGGGTAATAGAGCAAGGAGGGATTGAGAAAGTCTTAGTTGATTATCATAAAGACATCCTGACCGAGCCTCAAAATGATCGGGAAGCTGCTATTGAGAAGATATGTAAGGAAATTCCAAAGTTGGTTACAGAGGATCAGAACAAAGCCCTGATGCGAGCAGTGACTATAGAAGAGTTAGAGGAAATAGTGATGAACATGAAGAAGGGAAAGGCCCCAGGCTCGGATGGGTTTACAATGGAATTCTTTCAAGCAAGATGGCGATTTCTGGGTAAAGAGATTTTGGAATTAGTTGAGGAATCCCGTATGAAGTAGAAGGTATGGCCAGCGTTAAACTCAACCTTTTTTACTTTAATCCCGAAGAATGCCAACTTAGAAAATGCGCAGGGATTCCGCCCAATTGCTTTATATAATGTCATTTATAAAATCATAGCCACCCTGCTAGCAAAAAGGATAAAACCCCTCCTGGAAAATTTAATCTCCCCAGAACAAACAGGGTTCGTCGAGGGGAGACAAATTCTTGATGGGCTGGTGGTAACCCAGGAAGTCATCCACACCATCAAGGAAAAGAAGCAGAAAGGAATGATGATAAAGTTAGAATTGTCTAAAGCTTATGAACGATTGAATTGGAAATATCTTAAAAGAGTCCTGGAGTCCTTCAGGTTCAACAATAGATGGATATAATGGGTTCTCAGTATGATTTCAACACCGTATTTCTCAATTCTAATTAATGGGATACCCTCAACTTCCTTTAACGCCTCAAGAGGAATAAGGCAGGGGGACCGTCTTTCGCCTTTCCTATTTATTCTGGTGGCGGAGGGGTTAGGGAGGTTCTTCAAAAAGGAACAGAGGGAAAGAAGAATCAAAGGTCTCAAGCAATGGGGGAGAAATCTTCCAATTACTCATCAACAGTTCGTTGATGACATAATGTTGTTCTGCGAAGCAATAGTAAAAGAAGTCAAGGGTATAAAAAGAACCCTGGATATATTCATGGAGGCTTCAGGTATGGAAGTGAACAAGGAAAAGTCCTGTACCTTTGTTTTCAACACCCTGGATTTAGTTAAATCTCATCTTACAAGGATGTTAGGGTTTAGACAAGGAGAGCTACCAACTAGGTACCTTGGAAATCAGATTGATTTTCATCCAACCGGAATGGTAAACTGGCTACAGGTTATAGAGAAAATCAAAAATAAAATGGCAGGTTGGGCGTCTAGAACCTTGAATATAGTGGGGCACATTGTCCTGGTTAAATCAGTCCTACAAGCAATCCCCATTTATCCTTTGTCTATCATAGTGGCCCCCAAAGGAGTCTGCTCCAAGATAAAAGAACTATATACTAAATTTATTTGGGGAGGCCCTAATCAACAGAGGAAATGGGCCTTAGTTTCCTGAAAACATCTGTCAAAAAGGAAAGAGGAAGGAGGCCTTGGTTTAAGAGACCCAGAAATGCTAAACAGGGTGCTGGGGGCTAAATTATGGTGGCGGTGGATGAGAGAGGGCAATGATCTCTGGAAGAGGATATGGACTCACAAGTACAATATGCCAAGAACTACATAAGAGATCCTCAAGGTGGAAGAGACCCCAAAAGGATCTTCAATTTGGAACTTGGCAAGTCAGAATAGGAGTATAATCAACAGACATGCGTTTTGGGAAATAAGAGGAGGAAGAAATGCTAGATTTTGGGAAGAAGGGTGGCAGCAGAGAGACAGACTTGTTAATATACAAACTCTCCAGAACATACAGCAAATGGCGCTCAGGGAAGGAAGGAAATATGTTAAATATTATTGGAGAGAAGGAGAGTCAGAAGGTATATGGAGGAAATGGAGAAAGCCAGAAGAATGGATGGAAAACATCAGCCAAGATCAGCAAAAAGAATACGAGAAAGAAGTTGAATCAAGGAAGATAAAATTTAGGAATGGGGAAGATATTTTGAGGTGGGGGAAATTCATGAAAGGGTCCTTCACGGTTAAGGAAGCATATTATTTGATCGGAGTTCAGGAAAGGATGGAGATAAACCCGGAATGGAAAATCATATGGGAAGGTAAATGGTGGCCTAAGATAGCCTTATTTGCGTGGCTGGTAGGTAAGGAAAGGATATTAACATGGGATAATATTCAAAAGAGGGGCCTTCTCGGCCCTTCAAAATGCAGTCTATGCAATAAACAGAACGAGACCCAGGACCATATCCTGAATAATTGTTGGTATGCAGTGAAAATTTGGAATGAAACAAGAATGCTCTATGGTAAGGAAAGGAGAGACCCCGGAGATATAAAAAGAACCATTTTCCTATGGAATAAGGAAAAATTTAACTGCAAAGTCATTAAACGGGCATGGGACTTGATAGTGGGGTTCACGATCTGGTTCCTCTGGAAACAAAGAAACCGAAGAATTTTCCTTGATAAACATATAGAACCAGAAGAAACGTGGAAGGGTGTCCTAAGGGCTGTTAAGGAAACAATCTTAACAGAGGATTGGAATGAGGAGGAATGGAAAACGAATCAGGAGGAGGGACAAATACTGGTAAATCTGAATATGAAATATGAAATGGTTTACCCAGAAAAGAGATTAGGCAAAATAAACAGGCCCGGAGTCTCGAGCAATTCAATTATCCCAAAGAGAACTTCATTAAGTTGAATTTCGATGGGGCTTCCAAAGGGAACCTAGGCAACGCAGGTTTCGGTGGAATCTTCAGGGATAGTGAGGAAAGCATCAGATGGATTTATGCAAAATGGGGAGGAGAAATGACAAACAACGAAGCTGAACGTTGGGCAGTTCACCAGGGATTAAGGATAGCAGTGAGGAATAACTACATGAACCTAGAGATAGAAGGGGATTCAAAGGTGGTTTTAGAGATGATATGAAAACTTAATAATGGAAAAAACTAGGAGAAGATAGTGAGAAACTGGAGAATGGCTGGGATAGTACAAGACATGGGAGAAATCCTTAAGAGTTTCAACTACCTAATAATCAACCACGTCAGGAGGAAAGGAAACAGGGCGACGGATTTCCTTTCCAACTGGTGGAGTAATGACTCGGAAGGGAAGGTTGATAGCAGCTAGCATAATGAAATGGAGAAACCGAGGTGGAAGGAGTTGGTCATCATAACAAATCAAGACCATGAGACAGCTACAAATCAACATGAATGAGTACAAGAGACCCTCGATCGGGGTGAACTGGACGGCGGGCGAAGGACTGAAGTACAAGTGGGAGGGAATGATCTCCATAACAGGAGAATATTAGGTAATGATGGCCCGGAGCAGCCGGGCCATTAAGAGGATTCACATCTCAAGGTGGAGATTCAGGGGAATAGGGCGGACAAGAGGTGATCGCGACTGCCTGTCAGTTAGAAACAGCAAGTCTGCAGGCTCAAGCAAGGAATGACAGGACAGGGACGGTGATCGAAGGAACAGGTGGCAGAAGGATTACGCCCGCATTGCAAGAGAGTGGCAGAGAATGAAGGCGCGCAAAGGCGAATGGCATAATAAATACCAGAAGAGCAGGGAGGCTCGAAAAATCAGCGTGAAGAGGAGATTAGTGAGAAGAACAGGTCCTGAAGGCCGAGAGTAGCAGGGTAAGGGAATCAGAACCAAGACGCAGGCGAGGATGGAAACCAAGAGGCGAGGGAGAAGCAGGGAAACCGTGGCCAATGAAGGGGATAATAAGTGGAGCGCCAAGGATAAGGGAAAAGCGCTGGAGCAGGACGTCGGAGAGACAATCATGGTCTCGAACAACAGTGAAAAGGAGGTGGAATTGTTTGATTCAGATGAGGACAATTGCCACCAGACGTGGGCTAAACGGGGAAGAAGAGATGCCGCCGAAACAGAGGGCAGTCAGGAGTTATGGGAGAACGAAGGATGGAGACGAAGCGGGCATGGAGGAGTTAAGGAAGAAGGCAGCGAATATGGTCCGAGTAGGTGGACTACGGTAGGAGAGGGTAGCAGAAGAAGGGGTAGGGGAGGTCGGAGAGGACAGCGAGGCAGGGGCACGGGAAAAACAAGGAGCCAAAGGGAGGAGGAGGCTCCATCTCATGAAAGGAAAACCAGGGCTTCAGTGGGGAGGAAAGTGTTGTTTGTTGAACAGGCCTACTACCAAAATACCAATAGAGGAGTCAGGAGAATTATACAACATTTAGAAGAGGAGGCTATGCAAGACCAATCTGACCCAGAAATGGAGGATTGGGTCTATCTCCTCCCGGACCCGGGCCACACGAGAGGCCACATGACCCTTTATAAACAAGCATTGCATGTGTATTGGGTCATGAAGAGGTTACTTGCCAAAGCCATGGAACAAGTAGCAATGGAGATGGCAGAGCTTTCTCAAGGGATTCCTAATCTCAAGAAGGAGCTGAAGAATATTCAGATTACCATACTCATGCAGGATAGAAGGATGGACGAAATACAATAGCAGCTAAAGCACTGCCATCCTGATATCAAGAAGGATATGGACCAGCAGCCAGGCAAGGAGGCATAGTCTTGTTGTTCTCATCCTTTTTTGTTTTTATGAAGACTGTAGAGATTAGTTTGATCATCAAATTTTGTAATGATGGATATAGAAGGAAGATAGGGAAAATAGGTAGTCTCTATGAATTTATTGTGCATATAGCCTGGACAAATAGACTTAAGGTGTTTTATTTTTGGATGGCGTTAAAAGACTTAAGATGGCCAAAAATACCCGGTTTCCCCTTGGGCAGGTTGAGGTCATCGCATTTTTGTAATGATTTTGACTTGATGAAATAGAAGCAGCAGTCCCTCCACAGTTTACAAAAAAAAATAATATTCAAAGTGTTTTTTTTTTCCAAAAAATAATGATTCACATAAAAATTAAAGTGAAAATCAATTAATAATATAAACATATAACAACAATAACTGAGTGACTTATTCTTATCATAAAATTTTAAAGCCAAAACATTACAAGTATGGCTAATGAATAGTTCTCAAAATTAAGCTTGATTTTCAAGCATGGCTTAAATTTAATCAATAATATCATATAATTCATGCTCATTATCCTCAAGAGATTCATTATTGTCTTCTTCAATAATGTTTTGTGCTTCATTTTGATCATTGTTGTCTCTTACTACATCTTCGATGTTTGCAAATCTTCCAAAGTATCTCTTTCCAAACGTGATTCATTAAAATCCCCTTTTCTCAAACCAACTTCTTGCATTGCATTTGGAAGAACTTTAATAGCAATAATCTTTTGCTAAATAAATTTGCATTATAGTGAGTTTTTTTAAATGACTATGCAATTTCTTTCTTTTTGTAGGAAACATTCCAAAGTATCTCTTTCCAAACGTGATTCATTAAAATCCCCTTTTCTCAAACCAACTTCTTGCATTGCATTTGGAAGAACTTTAATAGCAATAATCTTTTGCTGAATAAATTTGCATTATAGTGAGTTTTTTTAAATGACTATGCAATTTCTTTCTTTTTGTAGGAAACATGCTAGTGTTGTACCGAATCATCAAGTACAAAATAAATAATTAAATAAATTAGTATAAACACATAAAAAAAAGATTAAAGTTCAATTTTATATCATAAAACTTACCCGAACCTAAGAGCAAATCCAAAACATAATCTCCTTCATTTGAACATAAATCTAAAAGATAATTAATCAATGTGTGTGGTTTTTTTTTATATATGTTTAGCTTTATCTCCTTTTTGTATCTTTATCCTTATATGCTAGTTGTCTTACAACATTATCATGAACTAATACTTGGTTATGACTCTTTCTATCTACTAAATTCAATAGAGTAGACTTATAGCTATCATGTTTTATCCAAGATACAACATGTATGAACTCACAATCGCTTATAATTGGTTGATCTCCGTGACTAATAAGATTTGTCTTTTTCCCGTAACACAAAATAGCAAAAATTTAATTAACTTACACCTAGATAATTTTTCTAACATTAATCAAACATACAATTTCAATGTATTACCATGCAAACTACATCCTTGAGTTTTCATTTCCCTTGAAGCTTGATAATATCAATCCAAATTGTGTGTCAGAATGAAATGTCTCAAATATCCAAAGTGGTGATGTTATGAATTCTTGAAATCTCGTAACCACTTTATTAAAAGCTTGATAACTACAAGGCTAACTAACATATCCAATGTTTGGGAAATTGAAACCATGAAGGATATCTATAATCATGATGGAATATTCCATTTTAGGAACGATATTTGCAATGCCTTCACATTCCCTAATATTATTTGATATTGGATAGTGTCGAGCCCATTCTAAATGTAGTGATTAAGACTAGGATCAAGTTCAACATTTTAAAAATGTTGTTTTCTCTCCCTTTCCAACTTAATTTTTTGAATAAAACCTTTGAAAGTATTTGGTATTCCATCTGTATTCTTCCTCAACATATTTAATAAAATAAAAAAATATATATGTGCAAGTAATAAACTTAAAATAGTTTCCAAATTAATAAAATGAATGTATTAAATCAACACACCTTTTTGAATGCAGCCTAAAAATATTTTAGTGTTGATGTAGAACTTGAGTGTAAGGAGTTGCGTATAACATCATCCTAACTCTATTCGTTCAACATTTTAATGATCTCTTCTTGTGTTTTCATATAAACCTTATGAATGAACAAATAAGTAAAAAAAAAAATATAATGATATGTATAAAAAATACTACTAACAACAATATGTTACATTAAGAAAAACTTATAATCCAAAAATAAATAAAAATAATTCAACAAACTTACTTTTAAATTTCATGGCACAATTTTTCCAATGATAATTCACTTGACTTCATAGAAAATAATATTGATTTTAGAAGTTTTTCATTAATGAATATGATAAATCTTTCGATAAAAATCACATTAGAGAAATTATGTTGACGTGTTTCAAACCATCTAATGTGATTCATTGTCAAAACTTTTAATAATTAAGCTGCTACTTAACAAAGATATAAAAATAATACATAAAAGTCATCTATTATTTTTAAAAATAGTAAAAAAGGGTAATCTATTTAAAACTACTCCTTATCATAAAGGCAAAAGTAATATGGAAGGGGCATCTATTCTTTGTAAAAATAATGAGGGTAATGTATTCTTCTAGAGTGATCAAATTGAAATCATTTTGGTAGAATTATGGTAAATATTAAGTTTGTAATATGCTAAGAAAATGTTCATAAAGTTCTGGTTTCAGATGAAAAGGTATTATTAATATTTTTATTTTAATTTTCACAAATGTTTTTATTAACTTATATTTTAATAAATTAATAAATTTAAATAAATTTAAATTTATCAATTATCAAGACTCAAACTACTTATACTCCTTCAAACCTCTTTTTCATTATCTACTAAATCACATATAATTCTTTACGCAATTTTCTCTAAAATAAAACAATAATGTTAGGGTATATAAATAATAACTTTTATCATCAATTTATATTTTAAATAAATTAATAATTTAAATGAACATTAAAATGAAATTTAATTTAATAATTTATTCAAGACTCAAACCTACTTATACTCCTTCAAACCGCCTCTTTTTCATTATCTTACTAAATCACATATAATTTCTTTACGAATTTTCTTTAAAATAAACAATATGTTAGGTATATAATAATTAACTTTTATCATCACATATTTATATGGATAGGGTGTATTATACTACATAACAAAAATAGTTATAATTTTTTTACACCATGTATAATAATTAACTTTGTTATTGGATACTTATTGGTAGATTTATTTATTTTGGAATAAAGTTTTTAGAATTTTAATTTATTTGTCAATAATCATTAGGTAAGAAGATAGAGATTTAACTTCTATAAAATATTTTAGAATATTTATAGTAATATATAAAATCGATTGATTCAGATTTATTCCAAATGTATAGTCCTTTTTTACTCTGAAAATATTGTTTCAAAAAATGAAAGTAATATTTCACAAAATTTTATTTATAATTTAAATTTTTATGAAAAATATAGTGAAAAAGTTTTATTTAATAAGAACTAGAACTTTTTTCATGAATTTAGTTGTTTTTTTTTCTCTCTTAAAATTGAACTCTTATAAATATTTGAAAGGATATCTTAAAAATAAAATTATTCTAAATAAAATAGGATTTTTTTATAAAACAGAATGAAAGTCATCTATTGAATGCATGCTATATTAAATATAAGAGAATGTA
The DNA here is from genome assembly GCA_000404065.3 of Pinus taeda. Taxonomy (NCBI): domain Eukaryota; kingdom Viridiplantae; phylum Streptophyta; class Pinopsida; order Pinales; family Pinaceae; genus Pinus; species Pinus taeda. The sequence goes on from APFE030222076.1 coordinate 53,345, forward strand.
GGCTATATATAATAATTAAAGAGGTTTAATATTAAGAAAAACATTATTGTTATAATTACACAAATAAGGATGTTTATGTAAGTTTACAACTAACAATAGCATTATAAAGGAACAAAATAAAATTTGTTAGAAAAATATTTCCTCCTCAAAAGAGAGAACTTAACAAAGACAAAATGTGAAGGTAGCAACACTCAAGATGACCCCTTAAGGATAACTTCTGAGAGAAATCAACATAGATAAAATGTGAAGGTAGTAAGACTGAAGATGCCCCCCTAAGGACAACTTCCTTAGCCCTAAGCATCAATTGTAAGTAAAGAAAATGAGGCGATGCCAAAGGTTTAGTGAAGATTTCTACAACTTGCTCTTTGGTAGGAATATACTTTAAGGTGAAAACACGATCCTAAATGAGTTTTTGAAAGAAATGCATTCGAATCTCAATGTGTTTTGTCCTTTAATGCTTCACTATGTTGCGAGAAATGTGTATAGCATTGATTATCACACCAAAGAGTATTAGGATGATCTTGTTGAATGGCAAACTTTGGCATTAGCTATCGAAGCCAAATCACTCCCTAACTAGCAAGAACTACAACATGATACTTAGCTCTTTTAGACGATAATGCAATTTTTTATTTCTTCTTGCAAGACTAGGTGATAGGAGCAAAGGAAAGAGATAGACAAAACCAAATGTGGACTTTTGATCATCAACTGAAGCAATGCAATCAAAGTCAATGAAACCCAAAAGCTAAGAAGCACCAAAGTTGTACTAAATCCAAAATTGGTAGTAACTTGAATGTCCCTCAAATGCATTTGGTTGCCTTGTAATGACTCTCATGAGAATCTTGAGAGAATTGAGAGACAACCTCAACTATAAAAGAAATGTCAAGATACATATGAGTCAAATACAATAGACTCCAAACTAGTTGTTGATACAACGAAGGATTAATGCATGGTAAAGAGAAATTAGAAAATAGGTTAACACTTTATTGAAATGGATTAGGTGCAAGCTTACAATAAACAATGCCAAAGCACTATGGTAAATCAAGTACTTACTTCTACTGAAATATTGAGATCCCTTCAGAAGACTAAAGAACTTGTAGTCCAAGAAAACAATGCAAAATACCTAGAGTTGTCATATCAAATTGTCCCATCACTATTTTTTGAACACACTAAATCATGGATGAAGAACTCTTTGTGAGAATTAAATTATCCACATACAAAACCATAATCAAGAGATCAATGCTCTGCCTTTGAGTGCAAACTATAAAATGAAAATGATAACAATTGAATCCTAAAGTAATCATAAAACTATTTGTCTTCTCATACCAAGATCAAGGAGCTCATTTGAGACCATATAACGAACATCAAAGCCTACAAATAAGAGAAGAATCCTAGGAAAAAGTGTTGGTGTCCAGATATGAAAAAATTATTCACCCGTTTTCCTACATTAATGTATCAATCCGGGTGCGTATTATTTTCAAGGCAACACGCAAGGTATATGCAGGGGCAAGGTTACAATCTGTCATCGACCAAGGGTTTGTGATTACCAAATCAAAGCATTGTTGTAACAGAAATAGAAACTCAACTTCAGAACTTAAAAAGGTATTCACAGTGATCTAAAGAATCTATAACAACAATCAAGAAATAAACACAACAATGAAAAACACACACATAACAAGAAAACACACAGCAATTGATCAGAAGAGCGGGCCCAACTCTCTGATCAGGGCTGCGTTACTCACAATGAAAGATAGAACAAAAAAAAGGGTTGTATTTTATTAATCTGAACAATGTTGTTACAATATAATTCAGGGTCTAGCTAACCATCGTACAGGAATGACCCGCCTTTTATACAGTACAAAGGGGAGTAACATCTCTCCCCAAAACCTGGCAACTATATGCCCAATGATATACATCAGTTCAACACAGCACTAGCGCCAAGAGAGTAAGAATAGAAATGATCTAAAATGGGTTGAGAACAACTGCAAATTAGTTATGATGTTTCATTGTGGTCGATCAGCTGCTGTGAATCGAAGGAACTGCTGCAATATGACGTGAGGTCAATCCCTATGCTCCAGAATCTGCGGTCATAACATGTTTAAGTGGTTCTTAGGCAAAACCCTCATGACTCTACTTCATTAATTAAATATCCCAAGAGATGAAGAAAGTGGAATTACCTCATAGTTTTACATAGTAAATATATGTGAATGGATACAAAAGGGATGAAAAGAGGAGTGGAAATTCAGGAAAAAGATAGGCTGATTTGGTGCCCAACATCTCCCCCCAACTAGCCTTCTATACACCCTCGTGCAGATCACCGTCTCCGTAGGTATGGGTTGGATAGGCTGTGGGCTTCATGAAGCCTGTCGAGATCATATTCCTTGGCCATTTCTGTTCCTGGAACCTTAAACCCCTCTGAGAGAAGAACTTCCTTCCACCAAGCATTTGGTACATTATATGTTGCGGTGTAGTGCTTTGCTAGCAACCAAATGACAGGGTACTGAAACCAAATTCCCATCCACCGGACCCCACATGTTTGGATGCATGCCACGTATCTTGGCACCCTACTGAGTGCTCGTGCAAAATTTGGTGCTCCAAACAGTTCTCTATTCCAAACAGATGTGGGTGACACCATCCACCTTTTTCTTACAAATATCCAAGGCCTCATCTTGAAACGTGACTAATTGCTTGACACAGAGATCAATGCACCACTTTTGTGTCCTTAGCATCCGTTCCCTATTACCCACAATTTCTAAAAATGTATTGTGCTTATTGTAAATAGTCATTGATCTCTCAGGTTCTCTTATCATAAAAGGCTTCGTGACTTGATTTGACTCAAATGTTTTAGAAGCCTTCTGCCAGCTTATCTGATTGAAAGTGTAAGAGGTGAGGGCCCTTAAATGAATGTCCCTCACATATGGAACTAGATTAAATTCTCTATCAACACATAGGAGATATCCATGCATGTAAAGCCCACACATCAAATGTTGAGTTGGCACATCATGGGCTCTCAATATCCAGAGGAAATGTACACCATCCTCAATCTAGTGACTAATTTCTTTCTTGATGCTTTCCAAACAAAAGAAAATAAAACGTTCATGCAAAAATAAAGAATAACTGGAAGTGGGAGGGTGACATGCCATCATCTCCTGTGCTAAATTGAACATTTGTTCTTTGTTGGCTTTCAATTATGCTACTTGCCTTTCCAGTCGCTCCACCTTGAGTTGTTGCTTTACATACATCAATCGCATTATATCTACGTGCTCCACATATTCGAAGATAGTCGTGGATGCTTGTTCTTGGGCTCTCTTCACTTCATTTTGTTATCGCGTCACGGTCAATTTCTAGGTTTGTACTTCAACCATTAAAGAAAACTCATGGCATTCAAACAAATACTCGATAGGGTCTGTCTGAGTGGCAACAGAGGTTGTTGCCACTTCATCTACCCGTGTCTCTGCTTCGACCATTGTGGCTTTGGGATTCTTAGCCCGCCACTTATATTTCTTCACCTGTCTCTTCAACCGGTGCACCTGCCTTCTCAGCCTCTTGACCTCTGTTTTGAGTCGCATTGTTTCTTTGAATTGCAGCTGATATTTCTACTTAACAGGTAGCCTCCGTTTCTCACACAACTCTATCCATTCTTGTTTGACCACCACCTCATCTAGTATTGTAGTCAGTTCAACAAGTGGTGGATTACTCGAGGGAGTATCCACAGGGTTAATCGACAGGGTTGCTTTGCTTGGTCTCTCTTCCTTGGGAGAAACCGCTTCCTTACTGACTCCTGCCTCAACCCATTGTGAAGCTATCTTGATAGGTGGCAGACTCACTTGATGGGTGTCCATCGGTGTTTCAGCCAAAATTTCCCCTCTAGGTTCCCTTGTTTTAGAAACACTTGTCTCTTCCTCTCTTCTGGGTTCCTGGGAAAGGTCTCTTTGGAAGTTTGTGGCCAAAAAACCTGTGGCATTTGGTTCCTTATTCAACCCATCAAACTTCAAAATCGGTGAAATGGCAACATCCTCCTCTGCGTGTTGGGAAGATCAAGACACCCTCACCCCTTTTGGAATGGAGAAGTAAGAGGAAAATTGAAAGAATTTTCCTGCCTGATCTATCTTGGCCACGACTGTGACCTCGGGCTCTTTCCCTCTGTCTGCAACATCTCTGCTCTGGGTTGAAACCCTTGTTTGTGTAGTCCCCCGTTCCAAGGTCGACGTTGGTTCTTGTGGAGTAGTGTTAGTCTCAACTTCCTCTAAATTGAGTGAAAATTCAATCACAATTGCCTCGTTAAACCCCTCCAACCTGTCGAGATAGACGTTGTACCTTGCATTTTTGAACACTTGCCATACTTCCCAATTATTTCGAACCATTATCATATCCTCCGGCTCGTGGCACTAGCCAACCCACCCATCACTGTATGAACTGGATCAACATGATGGATGCAGTCAGCTGGTAGGGAGAAAGTAACAACAATCCAAACTGACGATGGCAATAATGTTAGCATGGTGGTCGTGGCGTAAAAGAATGGTAATAATGGCTGGTACGCCTTGAAAAACACAACAAATAATGGCAAGGTATGGCAGTATAGGTGAATGATTATGGTGATTGAATATAGCGTACTGGGGAAATGACCGATAAGGTTTTTGGCGTACGATTTCAAATTCCAATGCGTCAGAATCATGATTACAAAATCGCAATATTTTTGGTTTTCGTTCGCATTAGATTTGGTAATGATGTGATATAATTACAATTTTAGGTATGCCATCATTTATTTGTGATGGGACTCCCCCCAACTTAAATGCATCCATCCACGGCACATATTGGTCTCCTCTTTGGAATATCTTAATTAAATCCGTAAGAGTCAATGAAGGTGTACTTGGCGACCTAATTGGTAGTGGAGTAACAGCAAAAATAACTGGAGGAGTAACAACAACGACGGAGTAACAGTGTTGACAGAGTAACAGCACCGACGGAGTAACAATGCCAACGGAGTAACAACAGCGGCGGAGTAATAGCAGCGACGATGTAACAACACTAATGGAGTAATAGCAACGACGAAGTAACAACACTGGTGGAGTAATAGCAATAGCAGAGCAACAACACTAGTGGAGTAACAACAATGACAGAGTAACATCAACGACGGAGTAACAGCAACAGGGGGGTAACAGCAACAGCGGAGTAACAACAATGGCAGAGTAACAAAAACGACTATTACTTGGAAAAATTCTTAGTTTCTCCTTGTGATAATTCGGTTCCTATTCTTGCAAAAGACAAACAAGTAGTAACAACATATATATAGTATATATTATATAATATATATATATATATTTTATATATATTATATATCTATATATATATATTATATATCTATATATATATATATATATATATAATATATTATATATTATATTATATATATATCTATATATATATATATATAATTATATATTATATATATATTATATATATGTATGTATGTATGTATGTATGTATATATACATATATATGTACACACACACACACATAGATATATATATATATTTTAATAGAAGGTAGAGAGAGTATTCTCTGCACCAACAACCATCCAACCAGATGTATCAAAAAGATGTTTGATGAAGGCATTCTTAGAAGTTGGACAGTGATATAACTTTAGACGATGTCCGTTCACTAGGAAGGAAGTACGATTTTCATCTACTATAACCAATCTAACTGTTCCATTGTCGAATACAACGTCCACTTCATAGGGTCCAATCCAACGAGTGTGAAGCTTTCCTTTAAAATCTTTGAACCGAGAGTCATAGAGCAATGCCCAGTCCCCTGTATGAAACACTTTATTCTTGATAAATTTATCATGCCATTTCATTCTCTGTTGTTGGATAGAAATGGTTCTCTGGACAACTACTGAACGAATCTCATCTAACTCATTGAGCTGTTCTAGTGGGTGTTTATGGGCCTTTGATAAGTCTAACCCCACTTCCAAAGCTGTTATGAGCATACTGATCTCGAACTCTACTGGAAACAAGGGGGATTTCCCATAGATTAGCTCAAATGGTGAAAACCTAGTTGTATTCTGCCATGTTACACAGTAATTTATCACCGCTTTTACTCCCGGTCATCCCATTGTGACATGTGTCCAAGTCAAACATGCTTATGACAGACAAATGCTCTCCTATGCTACCAATTGACTCACTTTTCCAAAGTTTACTACCTCATTGCAACTTTTGGCTAAATAAACACGCTGAAAGGTGCTGATGAATTGTCCAGGCACGCTGCCAGCGCGGAAGTACATCTATTTCCCACAATGGCCTGATTTTATGCACCAACGCGGCGTCTATGTGTTTCCTTTAGCGATGATCTGACTCGTTACACTGTTCACTTGCGATGTCAGCGCTGAATCTCAATTATGTGCCCGCGATGATCCAGATTGGGTGAATTGTTCCAACAGTCGGCCTTCCAGATGATTCCAGACCTAGTTGTTGGCCTTGTTTATGTCGCCCTTCCTTCCCTGGTGTGGCAGTTTCGTCAATTGTGCTACCTTCCTTGGTGATAAGCTCTCCTTTCCCCCATTCATGGAGACTCCTCCTATTTAAACTCTCACCATTGCTATGCTTTGCTAGTTGGACAGTTCAGATAGTTGGCTAGTTGAGCAGTGTTGTGAGTGCTTTGTGAGTTTGCTAGATAGCTGGTGTGAGTGTAATAAGTGTGGGATTGTTGATAGCTTGTGGAAGGTTGTGAAGTGACCTTAATCTTGTGTACAAATTATGAGTGAGAGATCTCTTATATGTTGGGAGATCCATCTTCAAAGAGTGAATGCTTGAAGAACATGCTGGCTGGACTCTTCTCTGAGAAGGCTTGTGACGTTAAGACTTTGGTTGTAAGCTGACTCTTATTTCATTATTAATGCAATAAATGATGTTTTCCTATGTCTTGTATGTAATTTACTTGATAGATCATGACTTCTTGACTTTGTGAGTAAATAGTTCATTGTTGTATCCGGTTATGTGCTTTGTTGTATTTCCTTTGCTTTGTTTCAGGTCGATCACTCATTGAGGAGAAGGAAGCGGAAACTGGAGCAGCGCAACGAAACTCCATCGACCACCGGTTGAGGTAGGCCTCCAACTTGAACTGTTTAAGGAAAGCTATTGTTGATCTGTCTTTGTTTGTGACTAGACCCACTCTAGGGCTAGAGGAGTTGCCTCTGTCCGCAGAGGGAACACTTTCCTGCATCACAAATTGGCTACTCCATTGGGGAGGAGCTTTAGCCTTTGTTTTTCTTGTTTTCTCTCGCCTTGATTTTTTGTTTTGGTCCCTTTTGAAGTTTTGGGGGATTAGTTATCGGTCCTTTAAGTTTCCTAGGTTAATCTAGGGACACCCCTATTTGATTGAAGGATTGATTGTCTTTGATTCGCCTGTCACTGTTTTTGAGCTTCACGCAGATTTAATTATAACAGTCGTGTTGTCATCGCGCCTGACCTTTTGTAATATTCTGTTCATCGCGTAATTATGCCTAACAGTCGTGACAGTTCTTGAAATCGGACCATCGCGGGAAAGTCGTGTATTCCCGCGCTGACATTGCTTTGTTTCTCAAGCGGTTGCTTCACCAGCGCTTGTTGCCTGTGTATTACCCGCGCTGATTGCTGTAGAATTGTTTTTCTCAATTCTGCTGCCTGAATCCATCAATCCTGCTGGTCCCTTGATTTTCTCGCTTGTTTGATGACTTTCTTTTCATTGTTCATGGTTAGGGCACTCTTTCGTGAGCTTTGTTGAATGAATCTTGTTTTCTTGCTTTGTGACCTAGTTTCAGTGTTTCAAGTCTTTTGGATCAGTTTTTCTTGGTTTCTTGGTTACTCAAAGATTCATTTGAAGCTTACTGTTGATTTGTTTCAGCCTTCCCTTGAGCTTGCTTTTGGTTGATTGTTTAGTGAATGTCATTGAACCAATTTTGCATGTTGATTCGATTTCTTCACTACCGAGCATAGATTACAATTGTTTGGGTCAACCAGGTTTTTCCACGCTTGCTTATCACTTGTTTGTTTTTCTAGATTTAAAGACATGAAAATCGAAAAGATTGCATTCATTTAGTATGAAAGTGAAAGTGAATTGCATTTCTAGTTTGCATATTGGAAAATAAATGAAAAAGATCTCTCATTAGTAGTATCTGTACACTTTAAGAATTGGTGTCTGTATGCATTGAGTGGCTGCCGTTGTTGTCTTGGTTTTCTTGGTTTAGAAATAATCTCTCTACCCTCCCATAGGTAGGTGTTCATCGAAGAGAAGGATTTTTCGTGGATTCTAGCTACATCCTAGGATTTATTATATACATACGGTTAGGCCTGAAAACTGATACATAATCCAAGATCAACTCTAAAATGAACTGAATAAATCTAACAACGCATTGGAACATAACACACACTATTTAGAGGTATAGGCTACAGACGTGCTCCGGCGTCATTAAACCTAGTCACTTTTGTTTCCACTCAAGGTTGGGTGATTCCTCCTTTTGTGACTCAATAGTGGTCTAGTACGGACTTGTGCTCCCACGTACCATCGAGTATATGGGGAGACCCCACTAGGTTATCATCCTTTATCCACACCGAAGCCATGTCTGCCACCATACAAGCTGTAATGCACCAAACACAACATTCGAGAAGATTGATTGTCGTACGGAAAGTCCTTCGTTTTCATACGATTGCCAAGGTGTATATGCACTTTTACGGATTGTCTGGTAAACCTTTTGCCTATTTCTGTAGAGTAGTCACTTTCGCTCCTTTTCAGACTCCCTAAAAGAAAAGTTTCATCCGAGAACTTGTCACTTTAGGCTTGATAAACATTCGAAGGCAACTAGAGTCATCTTTTTGTCCTTTTCTCGACTCTTTAAAGATGAAAAGGTCAAGTTGTGTTCTTGTGTCTTAAAATTTATTTGGCCACGTTCACATTTACCTTGTTAGATCTTGTTTGCTTTAGCTTGAGTAGGGTTCTTCCCGTTAGTTTTCCTAGGGTTTTTGAATCGAATCATCTTGGCAGAATCATCGATCCTGTCTCCCGTTCCAAGTGACCAAGGGTCTCCTTCTTCTGTTGCTCCTGAGACACCAGTTGGTAGTGGTACTCTCCCTGTTATCTCAAGTATCCAACCACTTAACTCTCGAGCTCCAGAAGATGACTTTTACGATATCCATTGGAACCCCATTTGGAAGCCCTCCAAAGAGGACGTTCCCGGTACTCCTCTCAGTGTTTTAGTCCCAATGTCTTCCTCTGATATGGATGACACATCCCCCATCATGAGTGAAGCATCTGTTGTAATGAGTGGTGAAATTCCTATCTCAGCAGAGACTCCACCCTTCAGTGTCACACCTCTCGGTGTCACACTGCCCTTACGCTATAGGGCTTTGAGGGATGTTATTGGTTATAGGACCTCCTTTATGGGTTTCATGTGGTCTCAAACCATCACTCCAACTTCAGAACCCTTTATTCCTCAAATTCACAATACATCCATCACTTCAGTCCCGACTATTCCAACTGTATGTGTGGCTTCTTTAGCCCCTGTTGTTGGTGTCGTCATTGCATCCTCAGTTATGACCACTGTTGCTGGACCTTCTCCCAGATCGGCAAATAGTGGCCCATTGGCACCTACATCCAGAGTTGTCGATCCTACACTTAATGCCCCACCTTCTTCTAGTCCCATTCTAGCAGGGGGGCATACGATTAGTATTTGCAAGCTGTCCAGAATCCGGGCTCGCAAGGTCCGCTCCATTACTATGATCCCGTAGGGAATCACCATTATCTTGTCGGATCCTTGCCATCTCAGCCTGCGGTTGAGGTCTCAGTCCCGTTAGCTATTGCTTGGGGTACCACTGGTTACGGTGGTGGCCAAGTACCCCCTGCGAATCTGCAAGGACCACCTTATCAAGGTCAACCGTCTTACACGCAACCCTCCTATGGGCAGTAGTATTACAGACAATCTTATCCAGGGCAACCTAGAGGCCCACAAGGACAACCCTTCCAGGGACAACCTTCGGCCTATGGTGGTTCATCTTTTAATTATCTCGGTCAACCCTCTAGAAATCCAGGACAACCTTATATAAAACAAGGACAACCTAGGGTCCAACAGGGATACCCTTCTGGGCAACCCTCTGGAAATCTAGGACAACCTTATATGCAACAAGGACAACTTGAGGTCTAGCAGGGATACCCTACTAGGCAGGGTGGTCAGCCTTACGTACAGCAAAGCCAACCCACGGTCCAATTAGTTCAACCATCTAGACAAGTTGGCCAACCTCAAATCCAATCAGGTCAACCAACTGTCCAGTCTGCTCAGCCATCTGGTCCATTAGGACAACCCTCAATTGCGCAAGGACAACCCAATACCCAACAAGCTCAACCTTCTGGGAAAATGGGCCAATCTCAATCTCAACTAGGTCAACCTTCTGGCCAGGTGGCTCAACTCCAATCCTCTCAAGGACATCTTTCTGGGGCTGCTCAACCGGGCACTCAAATGGTTGTTGCTTCTCAAGCCCCACCTGGTTTTCAGCCCCAGTCTGGGTCCTAGACCCAAGCTGGTCTTCAGATGCAAGTTGGGTTTCAATCTCAACCTCCTTATCAAACACAGCCTGGTCCCCAGGCTCAATATGGAGCCCAACCACCTTATGGTTTCCAGCAATCCCAAGGGAAAGCTCAAATTGCCCCGTATCAAAATTATCAATACCTGCAGGTGAGTCCTTATCAGAATTACTAGCAACCGTATGTTGCTCCTATAGGCCAAGTTGGTAATCAATGGAATGCTAGGGGGAAAATCCAGGGTTAGCAATCCAGTTATAGCTAAAACCCTTATGGACAAAATCCCTATGGGCAGAACCCCTATGGGCCAAATCCGTTCAGACAAAATCCATGGGGGCAACCAGCAGCTAGCTGGAACTCTAGTGCTACCTCCTACCCACGGCCTCAGATGTCCTTTAATCCTCAGTTACCCTTCTTAGCAATGTTGGAGCTGTCGGATGTGTCCAAGCTGACCAATGATCCTATCCTTCATAATCTGTATTGGCCACCGGTCCCAACTAAGATTCCCTGTGATTGTCCCAAATTTGATGGCAAAGTTGGAGAAGACCCCCAAGCCCATGTTATGACTTATCATCTATGGTGTTCATCAAATTCATGGCTTGATGATTCAATCCGGCTCTGCCTTTTTCAAAGGACCCTCACTAGCTCTGTTGCTAAGTGGTATATCGAGCTAGCTTGCGGATCTTTTCAAGATTTTAACTCGTTGGCGATGGCATTTTTAACTCATTTTCAGTTGCCGATTCGGTATGAGATGGGCACACATCTCCTTATGTCCCTTAAACAAACAATGTATACGCACATCTCCAATCATATCCATGAGTGGAGATGGCGTCGTCATTTGATTAAGTTTTGGATTCCCGATCAGCTCCTGACCTATTGGTCTACGACCTCATTTGTCCCTCCAATTGCACGGGACATTGCTATGGGAGCATGTGTAACTGAAGAGCAGGCTATTGCGCGTGCCCAGTACCTTGACTTGGTTTACTCCCAGTCCAGTACGTTATATGATTATTTTCCTAATGCCCCAAGGCCCGGAACTTCCAAAGCACCACCAACACCATCCGTTGATGGTGTCATTGGTTCTGTAAATTCGTCCTCTAAGAAATCTTCCGCGAATCCTGGGAAGCAAAATCCGAATGCTTGAAATGAAAATACTTCTGAGGCTCTGTCTAATTCCGGAAATACTTCCAAGGTTAACGCTGTCCAGTCCACCACAGTAGACAAAGCCTCGAAAGGGAAAAAGAAGGGAAGAGGAAACAATATAGCTGATCAACCCAAGCAGGATTCCCCTAAACCTCCACCCGAGGAAGGAACCAAATGCAAGCCCAAGTATCCTTGTCTTATCTGTGATGAAGATCACTATACCAAAGACTTCCCAAGGCAGTCTGAAGTTAGTCACTTGTTGAAAGGTGCTCCTGGGACTCCTGCAGTGCTGAAAGAACCTTTCCCCTCATAGAAAATGCAAATGGTTGCTGACCCATCCCAATCCTCTTCTCCCTTTGCTTCTCTAGTGTTCATGGTTGGGATGATCCTCGTTCACATTAGCACTCGAGCAAAAGAATATCCTTCGCCTGTCAGGAAAGAGCCTGAGGTCCCCTCTAGCACTCCTCCATCTAGTTCTGGTCCACTCCATATCGAAAGACCTAGCACTGAGACACCCATCCGACCCCCTCCTAAAGGTGTACTCAGGAAATCTTCTTACAACCCTAATGCTCGTGCTACTCAGCACTACAGCATCGTTAAGGACTTAGCCCAGGCTCCGCCAGCTATGTCCACTCTAGAAGTTCTCCAGAGCTACCCCTCCTAGAGGAAGTCCTTGCTATCGGCTATCAATGTCATCGACCTGGCCGACTCGGATCTGATTACTTTTGATCTCGAAAGCCATGTACCGAGACTGCCTCACCAAATTTCCTTCCTTATCTAGGTCATCATCAATTCTAAAAGGATTCATCATACGGTCATTGATGAGGGCACTTCAGCTTGCATCATGTTTGTTGCTTGTTGGAAGGCTATTGGTTCTCTGACTCTGAGCCAGTCTCCTACGACCTTGGAAGCCTTTGATGGGAGAGACTCTCACCCTTATGGTATACTCCAACATTTGCCGATTACTTTGGAAGGAAAGACAGTCAAAGTGGAAGTTGAAGTCATTGATGCCAATATAACTTACAACCTCCTTTTGGGCCGAAGCTGGGCACACGCCATGCGAGTCGTGGCTTCATCTCTAGTTTGTGTAATTCATTTCCCTCATCAAGGGAAGATTGTCATAGTAGACCAACTTTCTTTCTTCACCTCCTCTTCCGAAGGCAACGTGCCTTTTGTGGATCATACCTACAATCCATTGGAGAGTGTGGGAACTGGACTCTTTAAATATCCTACCCTTATGGGTGTCTTTTCACTCCCACCTCTGAACGTTTCTCCTATTAATATGATTTCTGTTCACTCTAATCCATGGGTTCTTCCCCTCACTGATCAGATAGAATCTTGGGGCGATGAGATTCTGTTGAGTCCTACCGAGCTCAACTACGTCGAGATTGTTTCTGCATCGGCTCCCCCTCCTGAATCTGCTCCTCTGAGTAGAGCTCTTGACTCGTACACTCATTCCCCTTGGCTTGGAGACGACACTTCTTTGGATCCTTTAAAGGAAAATTTTCCTTCTGATGAAGCTATTATCAAGACCATGTCTCTCGAGGAATCCCCTTGGTCTGATCACCACCATCATTCCTCGTCTCTCCCTGCCCACCAGGAAGTGATCCCTTGCCCTGAGCGCTTTGCTTCTGGTTCCCCATTGCACTCTATTATTACCCTCGACCCTTTTGCCAAACGGGGCATTGATTATATAGCCTATAACCCTCGCTCGACCGGGGGGCATGGGTATATCATCGATGCCGTTGATCATTTTACAAAATGGGCCGAGATGATGCCTACACTATCTAGGCTGATCACACAATGGCACAACTGTGTAAGCCCCGAAATGGGATTTACTTGAAAAAATATTATGCGTGAATTCCAGGCACTCTAATTTGTACATACGTGTGTTTTATCAGGTGTGTTGTGTGTGTGTGTTTTCATGTTTTTGGCTTGGTGTGTCGGCGTGATTACAACTTATTGTGTCCTTTTGCTTCTTGTGCAGATGTCTGGTGCGCCTTACGTTGGTTTCACCGATGGTGCCTCCCATAGTACACGCAATCTGTCTTCTGTGGCATGGGTGAACTACGATCCTCATGGTGACCTAGTAGACCTTCAAGGGGTTTGTCTAGGTTGTACCACAAACAATGTTGCTGAGTATAGTACTGTCATTGAGTTACTAGCCGAGGCGATAATTCTCGGTATTCGAACATTGCTTGTGAACCTGGATTCTCAGCTTGTCGTCCACCAGCTCAATGGGCGATATTCTGTCAGAGACCATTGGATTCTAAGGTTATATCTACGTGTTAAATTGTTAGAAAGGAATTTTGATTTCATCACATATCAACACATTCCAAGACGATTAAATACGTTAATTGATGCATTATCCAATTATGTATTAGATAGACATTTGCATAACATGTAATCAAAATAGTAAATAGAAGCATAAAAAACACAATAAACCATAGGAATATGTATATATATATATATATATATATATATATATATTATATATATATTATATATAATATATATATATAGATATCATGTGGCGCACCGAGGCGCTCAAAAAATAAGTGTATATGTCTGAGCAGAGTCTGTGCTTTCTGTACATCTAAGGCACATGTCTCTCAAAAAATCATCAACAACAAGTAAACCTAGGCATCTATTGTGGCGGGTTGTGCTCCCTATAGCACACTGCCGCCCGTGCCACCTGCCTCAACAGGCAGTGGACCCTGGGTATCACTCCTACTATATGGATCTGCAGCGCTATGGGGACCTCCTCGACCCCCTGGTAATCAGGGATCCCTGCCATCAAGCCCTCAAGGTTTCCGACCATCGTCTCCACCTCGTCATCCGCCGGGGGAGCCATGGCTAGTGCTCCGATCCCCTGTGCATCTCTCTGGGCCTCCGGAGCCAACCCAATGGGTCTCATTGGTCCTACATTTGCAATTCCACAGTTTTTATCATTAGGACATATACATGAAAAAATCAAAAAACATCATAAAAAATAAAATGCAAAAAATGTGTGATCAAGTGTCTTACCACCATCATCCCACTGCTCGCCATCGGGCAGCTGCATGTCAGGATCTCCATGGAAGCCCATGCCAGTGTATGGCCAATCCTTGACGAAGATCACTTGGTGATCCAGCCACTCTCGGAATAGTACCCCCCATGATACTAGGCACTCGCCACCTCCTCGTGGCATGACATGTGCCCACCGTGTAGCTCTGGTCTCACGAGGTCTGGGCGCGTCTAGATCCATATCCTATAGCTGCAGTGCCGGCACCCACTCTAGCATGAGCGACACTGAGATGGAACCGTAATGAAACTGTTTTGTCTCGCCTCGACGACATCTGGTAAGCTGCCTTTTCATGTTTGCCCTCACCGTGTCTGCCCAATTAAACATGGTTGGGTTGGGACATTCGAGAGCCAGCCGGAGATGGGTCTTCAAAGCCTCATGTTGGGCTTGGGAGCCCGTTGCCCGTGTCATCATGAATAACATGGCTTGAAGAATCACGTCGTTCACCGTCGGGATTGCCACCTTCCCGCTCATCGTTTTGCGTGCCCCAGGGCACACTCGAGCCATGAGCGTCTCTAGTGATTCGTCCCCAGGACGTTGGCCCTCCAAGATCGGCCTCACACCCCGACGGGACAGCCCGGTCAAAAAATAGATATCTGTGGTGTCAAATTCAATATCCCGGCCTCAGATAATGAATCTCTCCTCTGTAGGATTCCAGGATCGGATCAATAGCTCCAGCAAATCAGGCTGTGACTGGAGGTGAGGAGTAAGGAAGAATTGAGTAACCCACATGCCTGTAATGCATTTCGGCACCCCACATCGGTAAAATCTTGGATATCATTGTCATCATGCATTCGTTCTTGCTAGACGAACACCATTATAGCTTACATGACGAAGAAACTCTATTAGCGCCCTTGTTGCAAAGATCTAAACGTTTTTTTTATCAAAAAATAGTCGTGTGGCATCATCGTATCTATTTCTAAAACAGACGCGATGACCATAGCATGCTAGTGTTAATTTCTCCCAATCATCGCAGAAGTACACCACTTTTCTGCGATGATTGGGTCGTGGTCTATGTAAATTTTTCTCGGTCATCGCAGACCCGAAGGAAAAACCCGTGATGACCGAGAGTGGAATTCATTTTGAAAAAGCTGCCTAAACCCACACATCCCATGGTCAAATGCAGCAAAAAATACATTGAATTAAAGTGTAAGATGAAATCTACCTACCTGGAAGAAGTTTCAGGACGAATGGTGGACGAATGGGCCGGAATTAGCTCACCAACTTCGGTGCTCCAAAATGCTCTACAGTGCATAAACAGTAACAATGGTTAACATCAAAGGTAAAACCCCCCTTTTATAGGAATTTTGGAAAATTACAAAATTATATTTGGTAAATGTGGGTTTCCTCCTCATTGTTATCATATGAAGTATGGTTTTTCTAGCTATATTGTTCATTTTCTATCAAATGGGTTTACATGTGCCATGTTTTCGTGCAGATCTACAGGTGATGGAGTTTCGTGTACACTTGATCCATGAAGTCATTTTTAAGCTCTTTTCTGACTCAAAACATGAAAAGATAGCCGAGTTGCTCCTCTTGACTCATTAAAAGTAAATAGGAGGTGGTCATCTTTAAGCTCTTTTTCCGATCGTTTAAATGAGAAAAGATTGTCGGGCCTTTGTTGTTTCAGGCTTGTTAATGGTTACGAAACGACATGATTTCAGTCGCTTTTCTACTTTTTTAGATCGAAATCACTAATAATGAAAAGTAGTCCTCGATCTTAATGGTTGGGCGGTTCTTTCGAGTATTGTTTTATACTTTTTCGGGCTCCAGAGACACAACTCTACGAAAAAGGACCCCTCTGGAGTTTTCTTTTTTGTGTCTTTTTCAAACTCCCTAAACATGAAAAAGGCTTCGAGCTTTGCCTATGTCAGACTTGTTAAACCCTGACGACATTGGACTCATCACCATGACGAGACTCGAGCTTCTCCTCCCTAGGGCTCATTAAACTATTACTAGGTTGGATTCAATAACAGGGTTTTAATCGATTGTCTATGGCAGCAAGTCACTCTTGAACATCGACACTTATGCTTTTCTTCAGGTTGGGACGTCCATACATCGTCATTTGGCCTTCCATGAGTTTGGGTTGTCATTTAGCCTCACTCCATCTAATCCATGTTGTTTTCATCAAGCCTTTGATCCTTTGGTCCCTGAACGCTGCCACCCTTCGGAGTCATGTCACTGACATGTTAAAGAGTATAATCCTTCTGTAGTTTACACCTTTTCCTCCTTCTCTGATACTCTGTTTCACCATATACCTCTCGTTCCTTATCTCGTGTCGTTGATGGGGGAAGCATTATGGCCCTCCTACGATGGATCTTCTCCTGTCGACATCAGCTCATTATCCAGGAGATTGACCTAGAGATCCCCTTTGGTACCTTAGAGCTTACATGCCTTAATGGCAAGTTCTTCACACCTGACAGTCGATTCGCATCATTATTCATCAATCGAGTGATTCCACGAGTGTTCAACTTCAACTCATTCTTCACACTTCGTGGATTGTACTGGACAGTACCTTGAGAACCATTGGCATTATTGGTGGTTTCTCTCGCGCTTGTTAATGGTTTACATCATCGACCGGTAACCAAGCGAATTTCTCTCATGCTCGAATTCAACACCTCTATTCGCATGTTAGAATTTGTACTATGGTTAGTTGGGTTCAAGACCCCGGGCTCAGATTACTCATGCTCGGGCTGCGTGGATTGGTTTATGATTACATGACTCATTGATGGATGGCTGCGCCCATACCTGAGTCTCCATGGATGGCTGTGACCATACCTTTATCATTATCATGGTCTCATTAGCTGGATGGCTGCATCCATACCACATACCTGAGTTCTATGTCTTTTGGATGGCTGCATCCATACCTAGACGACATGTACTTCACTATTAGAGATATTGTACTTGCATGCAGGTTCTTCCAAATGGTGTTCCAGCTTAGTTGTTTTCTAAAGCATTTCACCCCTCCCACTCTCTTGGGCTTCATACTTTAGGGGGCATCTGTTACACAGTAATTTATCACTGCTTTCACTCCTGATCTTCCCACTGTGTCATGTGTCCAAGTCAAACATGCTTATGACAGAAAAATGCTCTCCAATGCTGCCAATTGACCCACTTTTCCAAAGTTTACTGCCTCATCGAGAATTTTGGCTAAATAAATGTGCTGAAAGGTGCTAATGAATTGTCCAGGCGTGCTGCCAGCGTCGAAGTACATTTGTTTCCCGCAATGGCCCGTTTTTATGCACCAGCGCAGGGTCTATGTGTTTCCTTTAGTAATGATATGACTTGTTACACTATTCACTTGCGATGTCAGCGCTGAATCTCAGTTATGTGCCCGCGATGATCCAGATTGGGCGAATTGTTCCAACAGTTGGCCTTCCAGATGACTCCAGACCTGGTTGTTGGCCTTGTTTATGTCGCCCTTCCTTCCCTGGTGTGGCAGTTCCGTCAATTGTGCTACCTTCCTTGGTGATAAGCTCTCCTTTCCCCCATTCATGGAGACTCCTTCTCCTATTTAAACTCTCACCGTTGCTATGCTTTGCTAGTTGGACAATTCTGATAGTTGGCTAGTTGAGCAGTGTTGTGAGTGCTTTATGCGTTTGCTAGATAGCTGGTGTGAGTGTGATAAGTGTGGGATTGTTGATAGCTTGTGGAAGGTTTTCAAGTGCCCTTAATGTTGTGTAAAACTTATGAGTGAGAGAGCTCTTGTATGTTGGGAGATCCATCTTCAAAGAGTGAATGCTTGAAGAACATGCTGGCTGGACTCTTTTCTCAGAAGGCTTGTGACATCAAGACTTTGGTTGTAAGCTGACTCTTATTTCATTATTAATGCAATCAATGATGTTTACCTATGTTTTGTATGTAATGTACTTGATAGCTCATGATTTCTTGACTTTGTGAGTAAATATTTCATTGTTGTATCCGATTATGTGCTTTGTTGTATTTCCTTTGCTTTGTTTCAGGTTGATCACTTGTTGAGGAGAAGGAAGCAGAAACTGGAGCAGCGCAACAAAACTCCATCGACCACCGATTGAGGTAGGCCTCCAACTTGAACTGTTTAAGGAAGGCTATTGTTGATCTGTCTTTGTTTGTGACTAGACCCACTCTAGGGCTAGAGGGGTTGCCTCTGTCCGCAGAGGGAACACTTTCCTGCATCACACACCATGTCGTCCTATACACCGAAAGAGCTTCTGGAAGTTTCTGCGACCAATCCTAGCGATGACTTGCTATAGTTTTTGTCAAGATATTTTCCAATACCTTGTTTGTACTTTCTACCTATCCATTCGCTTAGGGATGGTAAGGATTTGTCACTCTGTGTTTAACCCCGTATTTCTGCATAAGCCTCTCTATAATGTGGGATGTGAACTGTGCTCCTCCATCTGAAACAATTTCTCTTGGGGTACAATATTTGGCAAAAATCTCTTCAAAAAGGAAATCTGAAACCACTTGTTATGTTTCTTTTGCAACCACTTTGGCTTCCACCCACTTAGTCACATAATCAGCAGACCAAGGTGTGAACCTTCTGGTGAGAAGGTGGGTTGAAGGGCCTAATGAAATCGATGGCCCACTTCTCAAAAGGTTCAAGGACTATCTGGGGCTATAATGGAATTTCATCTAATTTCCCAGGTTGTCCCATCCATTGACAGTTGTCACATCTTCGGACATAATCTCTAGCATCGTGAAAGATAGAAGGCCAGTAGTATCCCATTTGTAACACCTTCTAGCCTATTCTTTTATCCTCAAAATGTCTTCCACAAGGCCCACCATGGGCGGCCTTCAATATATGATAGATATCATCCTCTAATACACAGTGCCGAATCTGTTGATCAACCCCTGTATGAAAGAGGTATCCTGCCATCCATGAATATCAGGTACTATGATGAATAATATTCCATTTATCCTTATATGACAAATGACGAGGTACCTTCCTTGTATCAAGATAGTTAACAATATCTTCATACCACAGAGTGTTAGCGGAAATTGCAAAGAGATACTCATCTAGAAAGTTATCTTCGATAGGTGTACTTTTGACATTATTTTCTAACCTAGATATAAAATCAGCAACCACGTTGTCCTTCCCTGGTTTATCTACTATGGTAATGTCAAATTCCTGAAGTAGCAAAAGCCATCTTGTAATACAACTAGGAGTAACGGGTTTATTCATCAAGTACCTGATGGCTACATGATCAGTATGTACAAAGGTGGATAACCAGTGATATAGTAACGGAACTTGTTGATGGTGTAGATGACAAAAAGGAATTCTTTTTCAGTCACTATGTAGTTTAACTCAGTAGGAGCCAAGTTCTTACTAACATAGTAAATTGCATATGGTACCTTATCCACTTGTTGCCCCAAAACTGCCCCAACTGCTTTCCACGAAGAATCAATATGAATATGGAATGGTAATGCCCAGTCTGGCCCTCTAAGGATTGGAGCACTATAGACCACTTCCTTGATCTTCACAAAGGCTACATCACAGTCATCTATCCACACAAAGTTTGCATCTTTTGTCAGTAATTGAAAAACCGGATGTGTTGTCTTAGCAAAATTTTCTATAAAGCACCTGTAATAACTAGCGCAACTGATAAAGCTACGTATCTGTGTGGGTGTTCTGGGTATTGGAAAATGTTGTATTACATTTATCTTAGCTGGATCCATCCGGATTCGTACAACCAAAAGCAAGTGTCCCAGGACTATTTCTTCGTTCATCATCATATGGCATTTTTCCGTACTTAAAGAGATATGCGCCTGCTTTCATCTTTCAAGAATTTTTTCTAGCTTCCCCAATGCTTCTTCAAATGAATCTCCATATGCTGTGAAATTGTCCATATAAATCTCAACACTATCATCCATCAGATCAGAGAAAATCCCTAAAATTGCCCTCTGGAATGTCGTAGGTGCATTACAGAGACCAAATGGGAGGATCCCGTATGTGAACGTTCCCCAAGGGCATGTGAAAGTGGTCTTATCTTGATCTTCAGGAGCTATTTGGATTTGGTTGTACCCACTAAATTTGTCCAGGAAGGAGAAAAAATTCTTCCCAGCCAACGTATCCAAGACTTGGTCAATGAATGGTAACAGAAAATGGTCTTTCTAAGTTGCCTTATTTAATTCTCTATAATCCATGCATATCCACCATTTACCATTTTTTTAGGGACCATTACCAATGGGGAAACCCATTGGCTCTCTGAAATGGGTTAGATAAATCAAAGCGTCCAACAGCTTTTAAACCTCTTCCTTAACAATGTTTTTCAGAGCAGGTTTCATTCTCCTCTGGGGTTGCCTCACAAGACGACAATCCTCCTTAATGTATATGATGGGTGCATAGATTAATAGGAATCCCCTTCATATTTGAGCAATCCCAGGTGAAAGCTTCTTTGTGTTTTCAAAGAACATCCAAGAGTTGTTTCTTCTGGGACTCTGACAGATCTGGATTGATATTTAGGGCTTTTCCTAGTTCTATTTCCATGGAAATACTGTCATGGGGCGCAATTGTGGCTAGCTCATCAAAATCCATATGTTGTTCCAATACTTTCCTATGTCTCACAACTCAAGACAGACTCCAAGATTTAATTTAAATATGAAACAGAATAGGGATCACTAATAAAGGTAGTAATTGTGTTATCTTCCATTTCTTTTTTCAGTTGGAGGGCTTGTCCAATAGTAAGAGCTAGTTTTAATTCCTCATTTTCCGATTCAGATTCTTTCCTAGGTAAAAATTTCTTGCGACTTGTTGGTTTTGCTGATGGGTTAGGTTCTGTGGGAGGATATAATACTAAATTCTTAGTGTTTTTCCCATTTGAGATGATCATATGACTAAACTGACACCCAATATAAGCATCTGCAGTTGCTAGCCATGGTCTTCCCAGAATCAGGGG
This sequence comes from Pinus taeda, assembly GCA_000404065.3. Taxonomy (NCBI): domain Eukaryota; kingdom Viridiplantae; phylum Streptophyta; class Pinopsida; order Pinales; family Pinaceae; genus Pinus; species Pinus taeda. The sequence goes on from APFE030222076.1 coordinate 74,975, forward strand.
ATGGCCTCCAGCTAGAGATTCTGTTTGGAGTACTGGGAAGTCCACAAGGTAGTGCCATGAATCAACCGAAATTGTAATATCTTCTAACTTCCCTACCAGTTTCACTGTATATCGATTTGCTAGCTCTAACACTGTAAGTGTGTGTTTCAAGTTATGAAGACCTAATGCATGCATAGTTTTAGCAGTGATGACATTTATGGGAGCACCCAAATCTACCAGTACATTTGGAATTTCTACCCCATTAATTTATACGGTTAAAATTGGGTTCCCGGGATCCCCATACTTTATAGACATGGACCTTCCCATCATAAAATCTGATAACTTCCCTATTACATGAATGGTGAGTGGGTCTCTTGATTTCTTTTTAGGCTTCTTAGCAAAATATTCCCTAAGAGTTCTTGCATATATAGGTATGTCCCTCATAGCTTGTAGCAAGGGAATCTTGACAAATAAATTTTGTAACTCCCCTAATAGGTCAAACTCAGCTTGAGGGGTTTGTTTACTCAAAGCCAACCTTTCTGGGTAGGGCAGTTCAACTTGATGTTTTTGAGTAACTAGTGGTTGAGGAGGTGTATGGTTTTTGTTGACTCAGTTTGATTCCTCTTCAACCATTTCTGGTTCCTTTTCCTCACTGTCAATTTGTTCAATGATAACTGGTGAGGGTTGACCATCTACTCTCTGCCTAGATCATAAATTCATCTCATAGAATTCTGCGGTAGAGATGTTGTATGAAGGTAGGTTGAGGGTGTCAGCTTAATGAGCCCCTTTATTGTGAGGATTTGGATTGGGTTGGATGGGAATTTGGGGACGAACGGGATGATTACTAGGAGGCACATTAGAGGGTAACTGAAGTTGTTGTTGTGGCATTAACTAGGGAAACTGACCAGGAGGAGAAGGTCCCCGCTAGTTCAGAGCCCACGAGGAACTCGAACTAGCTTGAGGAGCCTACTTCTGCTAAGGTGGAAGTTGGTATTGGGGCCACATGGGCAAATAAGGCATGGATTGGGAACCCATATTAAAATTACTAATATATTGAGATGGATCCGAAAACATACCTTGATTTCCCATTGACGACTGAGGTTTCCATGGTTTTTAGGTCCCATAAAGTACAACTGCTCCATCTCTTCACCTGTCCCTTGAAAAACTGCTACCAGTCCTGGCAAGGATGGGCATGAACTTGTCTCATGATTCAACTCACAGATTGCACACTCCTCTACAGATTTTAATGGACATTCCGTCTGTGGGTGTTTCTTCATGCATGTTGGGAAAAATACAACCATAGTTCTTTCCAATTCTAGTTGTTTCTGTTTTACCTACAGCTTGTCTATTTGTTCAGACAAGGTACTCAGGATATCAACCCTCAAGTTGTCCAACAAATTTCCAATTTTTTCTTTTGTAACACCTCCACCAGATACTTTTGTTGATTGGATCCCTTGTTTATTCCTTGCAACTCCCCTTGCGCACTGGATGCACAACTCATAGACGGTGTCAAATTTCTCCTTTGATATATCTCCCTTTCCAACTATATTTAACAATTCCAAAGAGTCCTCTTGGAAGGCCCGAAGAAGGATAATTTTCAAAATGTCCTTATCAAGGTTATAATGACCTGATCTCTGCAATGTGTATTTAAATCATTCCACACAGTCTTCCATATTTTCGTCCTCTTTCTGTGTAAATTTTAAAATTTCTTCCTTAGTATCCCATGATTTACAGTAGTCTTGGTACTTCTCTAAGAAAGCAGTTCTCATCTCCTCCCATGTGGGGATAGACCTTCCCCCAACACCCATAAACCACTGTAGGGATGTCCCTTTTAGCATAGTGGGGAATATTTTCAATTTATGAGCATCTGTTATATCAACACAATGTCAAATTCAAACAAAAACATGCCGGGGTCTTCTGAAGTAAGCCCATGGAAATTGAGTAAACTTGTTAAAGGAATGGGCTTTGTTGGTGCACCAGTCCTAAGATCCCCAATTCGGAAGTCAATAGTAGAGGTTGTAGGTGCCATGAATATCCTCCAATACTCACTGGGGATTTCAGCAGGCTCCGCAAGAAGGGCTCTTATCACAGAGGTTCAAGTTGTCTTAACAACGCTCCCTCTATCCTTTGGTGATATAAGTGTCTCTACAATTTCTTCCTCCCTGTCACAGTGGCTTGACCCTTTAGATATCCTCTCTACAACTTCTTCTTCCCTACTGGGATGGACCGTTTCCTCGGATGTTTTACTTGCAACTTCTTCTTCTTCTATTACGGGCAATGGTACCCCTTTATCAAGTGTATTGTTGGTTGTTTCTCTGGCTGCTCGAAGGGCCTGTTGTATCGAATCAATAGGGGGTGATGTGGACAACACTGGTTGATCTACAAATTGTCCCTCGGATCTTGTTTCTGCACTTGGCCTCACGAATGCATGGGAAGACACCTCTGATTCAACTTTTACAATGATTTTCTGGATATAAGTACTCCTTCCTAAATCCTGTCCTCCCTTCTTTCGGGCTCTCCCTCTGCCCCTTTTATTTGGCTCTCTGTTCATACAAGTTGGTGTGATGAAAGATGTTGATACCAAATCACAGTGCCCAAGACCTGGAGTAGGGCATCAAAATACCATTCCCTCCCCAAGACGAGAGATCATGTTGAAAAGAGAACAACTAATGAAGAAAAAACAGGAACCTATGGTTCAGGGCCTGGAGCAGGGCTTCAAAGGACTCCTCCCTCCCCTTGACAAAAAACCAAACAAGAAAATAACACACACACATGAAAACCTAACACTTCAAGACCTAAAGTAGGGTGTCAAAGGACCCCTCCCTCCTAGGGCGAGAGATTGGGTTTCTCAAAACCAAAACAACAAAAATGCTAGAGAAATCTAAGCTCAAGGCCTCGAGCAAGGTTTCAAAGGACTCCTCCCTCCCAAGGGCAAGAGATCAGCCATAATAAAATAGGAAAACAATAAAAGCAAAAAACAAAATAAATACCTATGCTCAAGACCTGGAATAGAGTGAGAAAGCTCGTTCTCTCCCCAAGATGAGAGATTGACCCTCTGGTTGATACAGATCGTGTCTTGCACCTTGTTAGCCTCCTCGAAAATAGCGCTAAAATGTTGGTGTCCAGGTATGAACAAATTATTCACCCCTTTTCCTACATTAATGTATCAATCTAGGTGCGTATTCTTTTCAAGGAAACATGCAAGGTATATGCAGGGGTAAGGTTACAATCTGTCATCAACCAAGGGTTCGTGATTACCAAATCAAAGCATTGTTGTAACAAAAATAGAAACACAACTGCAGAACTTAAAAAGGTATTCACAGTGATCCAAAGAATCTGTAACATCAATCAAGAAATAAACATAGCAATGAACAACACACACATAACAATAAAACATGCAACACCTGATCAGAAGAGCAGGCCCAACTCTCTGATCAGGACTACATTACTCACAACAAAAGATAGAACAAAAAAAGGGTTGTATTTTATTAATATGAACAATGTTGTTACAATATAATTCAGGGTCTAGCTAACCCCTCATATAGGAATGACCTGTCTCTTATACAGTACAAAGGGGAGTAACATCTCCCCCCAAAACTTGGCAACTATATGCCCAAAGATATACATCAGTTCAACACAGCACTAGCGCTGAGAGAGAAAGAATAGAAATGATCCAAAATGGGTTGAGAACAACTGCAAATAAGTTATGTTGTTTCATCGTGGTTGATCAGCTGCTGTGAATCGCAGAACTGCTGTGATATGTCGTGAGGTCAACACCTGTGCTCCAAAATCTGCGGTTATAACATGTTTTGGTGGTTCACATAGGCAAACCCTCATGACTCTACTTCATTAATTAAATATCCCAAGAGACGAAGAAAGGGGAATTACCTCATAGTTTTACATAGTAAATATATGTGAATGAATACAAAAGGGATGAAAGGAGGAGTGGAAATGTAGGAAAAAGATAGGCTGATTTGGTGCCCAACAAAAAGCAAGAGGTTATTCCATTTAGAGTTCCTCGTGTAGATCAGCATGAAAAAAAACATTCTTCACATCCCTTTGGTAGATTGGCCATCCTTGGGAGGAAAAAAGAGAAAGCATATTTCATATGGAATTCATCTTGGCATAAAGAGAAAAGGTCTCAAATTAATTAATCCTTTTGCCACAAGGCATGCCTTATGCTTTTCAGTGAAACCATCTTCTACTTATTTGATGCTATAGACCCATTTAAGATGAACTCACTTTCATCCCTTAGGAAAGAGAAATGAGATTCCATGTGTGGTTCTTCAATAAGGAAGAACACTCCTCTATCATGGCAACATCCTATTCAAGTATCTCAACATCATTGGAAAATTATTGTGAATCATTTTAAATGGAAAGACTCAAAAAAAAGATACTAGTTGTTTGTGACTAAGTACGAAAAGGATGAGAGGAAATAACTAAAATTTGTTGGCTTATAGCCATACCTATCAAGCCTCCATCGATCTCAATATCTACTCTTCAAATGTTCTTCTTGATCATGTTATTCATATTTAGATTGCTTGTGTTCTAATGGTGTTGATGGTAGATTTTCCTCTAGTTAATTTTCATTGCCATTAGCATGATTTTTAGCAAGAAAATGTTCATTGTCTTCTTGCTCTACAACAAAAAAAAAACTGCCAACATGATTTTCAAAATTGTTAATTTAAGAATCTATGGGAGGAGTAGGAGAGGATGTGGGTTTGAAGTGCTCATAGAATTGGATAGGCCTTTAAAACAAGAAATCTTTAGGCCAACAAATATCAATACTTGAATGTTCTTCTCCATAAATGTTTTTCTTTTTTTTGGAGTTAAGGCCCACTTTCGAATGTCAAATACCCTAGAAGTAGTGACATTGGGCTTGACATGGTTCCAAGCTTCCTTTGGAATCATATGCAACATTACCCTAATAGGAATCTTATTTTGAATGTAATTTTCATAATTCATTACTTCAACCGAGAATGAAGGTGCCATATTATTGCACTGAATCATATAAATTGCATTATTTTTTAGTGTTTGGCTCTTTCTTTGAGTAACACCATCTTGTTGAGGTGTGTCAAAAATAGAGTGTTGATGTTGAGTGCCATATTCTCTACAAAAATCCTTGAAATCTTGATTGACATACTCCCCCTCGTTATCTATGCATAATTTATTGATAGAAAGAGAGAACTAATCAACAAAAGTGTTACAAGTTTTTTTGAAAGTAGCAAAGACCTCACTCATGTATGTAAGAAAGTACATCCAAGAGTGAAGTGAGAAATAAATAATAAAAGTGAGTGCATACTTAGTCCCTGAAAATGAATGAGTTGAAAATGACATGAGATCACTATGTACCAACTCAAGAGGTGCAATAGCATATAAGGTTATACCTTTAGGAAACAGATCTTAATGTTGTGTTGTAGTGAATACAACACCCTCCAAAATTTTTCCTTAGCTTTGTTTTGGAGCCTCCCTACCAACCATCCTTAGTAGCATGTCTTGCACTGTCAAGTACATGAGCTTCATTGGTTTTCTAGCAGCTCGCCATCTTGTGCATGATTGTTCGTTTCACTCCCATCACACGCTGCCACTTCAGACTTGGTCCAACTACTGGCTGAGAAACTCCCTCAGAAAATTGTGCAATTCTAGAGGGGAACCAGCCTTCCCTCCAGAAATTGCACAAATTTGACTGGCATCCTGCTCGGCCTAGAAACTATGCAATCCTGTCAAATAGCATTCCCAGTGAAAACTGCGCAATCTAGCTCGACAATGCTGCTCAACACAAAAATTGTGCAATTATGGGTAACATTCAGTTGCTCCTCCTAGAAATTATGCAATCCCTCTAGATAGCTAGCCCATCTTTCACCCAGAAATTGTGCAAAAATGTCCCTCAGTCAAGCAAGCCAATTCATGTGCCTTCAGGTTGACCGATTCCACCCAGGACTGAGAAAACTTGACTTTTATGCATGGGCTGCTTTTTCCTGAAATAGAAAAAAGAAACATGCAAAAAGCATCCCTAGATTTTAGGGGGCCATTTTTAGCAGCTTGAGGTTACATGCAAAGATTGTTTTAGAAACTTTCCTCCAAGTGTCACCTTTTCCTAGATTTGTGGCATGCGCATCATGAGCCTCAAACTTATTTATTCGACGCTTTAGAGCTCATTCTTCACATCGATCTTGGAACTCTAACATCCGATAGTACATCCAGGAGTCTTGGACACATCCAGCTTAGCTATTTTTGGGTAGGTTCACTTTACTTGTCTTTTGCAGCAGTTCTGTCGCTTTTTGTGTTTTGGCTTGTGTTAGTGTTGTCTGCTTGATTTCTGTAAATGCTTGCTATCATTTGCATGCATTTTAGCTTGTACAAGCATCGTTTCATTTTTCGTTTGAATCTCATTGTTGTCGCATGCATGACATAGTTTTGTACGAACGGTCGCCGATTTGGCAACTCATTTCACACACATGCATGTTGTTCTATTTTTTGAATCTTGAACTCATTGTCTACATCCATGATTATTCACTCTTGCTCACACTCAATATCATCATGTATTCACATCTTCATATGATTTCAGTGTCCCATCGGTGGGTCTAGGTGACCTTGGCCCGAACTCTGCCTTGCCCAGACAACATTGCCCAATTCTGAGAGGGAAGCCTCTACCTTCCTCCTAGAAAATGTGCAAATCTGGCCAGTTAGTGCCCTTGAGTCTTTCTTTGCCCAATTCTGAGAGGCAGTGACTTCTGAACCAGAAAATTGTACAATGAAATCCCTGGGCTTGCATCACTTTCCAGTTGAAATTGCGCATTAGGAATCTTAGCACCCAACGGGCCAGTTTGGATTGCGCATTGCGCAATTCCAATAGTAAACTAGCCTCCTGATGGTCTAACTACCTTTTGCACTATTCTGACAGTCAGTCTCCTAGCTTCCCAATGAAAATTGTGCAATCCTTTCTAGCAGTTCCCTAGGTATGTTGCATGTCATCCCTCAAGTTTACTTTGTTTTTAGCTGATAGATTTCTTGCCATACATGTTGCCATGTCTCCAGATATAGTAGGTGTTCGTCCATCTCTCATCAGTTCAGGATGAATGGCCTCTAAGAGAGTAGGGTCAAAAGACACTGACGGAAGTCGAACTGGAGCAATGGTTGAGCAAGTATCTAAGAGTTTGCCAATATTTGAAGACACCAAGCTGATCGTAGACAAAGAAATCAAGCTGAAATGGAAAGAGGTCAATGATACATTCTCAAGCACATTTGGGTAAGATCTTGAAGACTGCCAAGTCTAGGTGAACATTCACAAGTCCGGCTTGTACCAGATTGCATGTAGGTATCTCGCATTCCCATGCATGGACATGATACATTGGATTGTCATGCATACTGATCTCGAGACGATGACATTGAGCAGTGTCAACAGCATAGAGATTGCTACCTTCAGGGCCCAGGATTATCAGCAGATGTACCACTTGCCGAAGCCAATGATCACCATGGAGACACCCTTCAACATACCCAGCAGCAATGCCAACTCCAGAGATATCTTGAAGAACTGGGTGAAGGAGCCAGCCAAATTCAGGATGACACCCAACTAGATTTACAAGACAAAGATACTGCGAAAGGCATATCAATACTTGGTCATCTTTGCATGTCAATTTTATGGCCAAGAGAGCATGGAGACCTTCACATAGAGTTGGGTGATCGCATTGGATCAACTGGACAGTGAAGGTAAAGCATGCAACTACTCTGACATGTTGGCTCACAGGCTGAAGGAATAGGTAATAGGAGCTCAACAGCTGCCCAAAGGTCAGCAAGCAGAAATCTACATGTCTACTTACATCTTGGATGCAATCTGTGCCCGTCAGGAGTTACCAGGCATGAAGTGGGCATGGACATCAATGGAAACCTTTGTCAATACTTATTGTAAATTGTTTTCCGAATGCAGCTTCAGAGGATTTATCACACAACTGCCAAATAATTTTTTCACGCCAGTGTATAAGATGATATTTGAGCAGGATCCACCTTACATGTCGAAGGCAGTAATGGAGGCACTAATCAACACAGCATATTGGTATTCCTCATCGTTTGTCACCTTCATACGGATGCACAACGTGGAGAAGCCTTCGCATGTTTTGCTAAAGTTTTCCATGGAAAAGCTCATCATGCAAGAAGTGTCATACCACATCCTGGCAGGACTGTCATCTAGGCTGCATTGGAAGAAGAAGGCACCTTCGCCCACTCTTCCATTGCGGATCAAGTTGTACGAGATATAGAACCTCAAGAATGCAGATGCTGAAGCAGAGGCAATCCATAAATATCCTTTCAACACCTGAAGCTTCAATCTGTATGGCCCGCATTGTTTGGTGAAGGATCATTGCGCGAGAGTACAGTTTCTATGGATCCACGAGGCGTGTCATTGGGTGGAGGAAGACCCATGGAGATATTGTCACAACTTCTCCAGGCCCAATGAACTGGTCAGCATCACTGTGGAATGATTAGTGAAGCAGCACCATGGAGAGCACCACTAGTAGCAGCAACATAGGTAAATATACCAGTGTGCAACAAAGGCAAGAGAAAGATTGTCGATAGTGTAGAGGTAGAAAAAAGTTGCAAGTTCAGAGCATACCCACTTGTGCAGAAAGTAGCTTTGGCAATAGAGGAGAAGAGGAAACACCATGAGAGGAGGACCACACAAAGGTAGAGACACAAATAGAGGATGGAGGAAACAGTGAAGGAGTTGCATGATTTGAAGGAGAAACTCCTGAAGGAACATGAGTTGCGTAGATAAGAGAAGGAAGTGTAGCAAGGACAGGGACAACAGAGGGCACAACATGTTCAGAGAGATGAAACTATGCTTGGATAGGTAGTTGACTCATCCGAGTAGTTGGCACAAAGAATACAGGGTGAGAAGTCGCAGGAGAAGGACTTCACTCAAGAGATTGAACAAGCACTTGAGCAGACGGATACAGATATGGAACAAGAAGAGTTAGATCAAGACATCAATCTCATGCCTTACCACCAAGGGGTTGACCAACTAGCTTCATTAGATCTGGAAGTAGAGCAAGTTCCAAGCGACCAAGGAGACACTAAGATCCTTGGAGACAATCCAGAAGAAGAGATGCACAACATATCATTTGACAAGTCACAACATAGAGTTGTGCAATCATGTAGAATGTCTACTCCAGATGAAAACACATCTCCTTTGTAGTTTGAGGAACAAGTGATCATGTCTGATGTGCACAAGCATCCAATAGCATTGGACGATGATACCAGAGCACATGCCAAAGCCACTAGCTCGAGTGTTCACTTCTTGGTAGCTAAGAACGAGTGACTACCTAAGGAGTTAAAGATGGCCAAGCAAGGAGGAGAACTAGTTACAGCATCCGCCTGAGCTAAGTTGAAGAAGGCGATACTGGATGAAGTATTGTCCCATGAGATAGTCATGCAAGTGTTGTATTCCATGTTTGGTACCGTGCATAAAGCAGTATTCCATCTCAACGGTTAGCAACAGTGACGTGTTAGGAGAGCACATATCTTGTCAAAGTTGCACACTATTGTTGACTACATGCAAACATGGACAATGAGATACAAGGGAGCCCCATTATACTTGCCCAAGATAATGAAGCCCAGGGCGGTTGAGCTAAAGGCACGTATATGGAGTCAGATCTAAAACTATGAAGAACTCCAGCATCTCATCACTAGTTTGTAGGATTCCCATGCATGGGTATTCAAAAGCATGGATGTTGTTGTGCATGCACATGTGATCCCATCTATTGGGACACTCACTGAGGTAAAGACAAAGGCACAAGTCTGATGGGAGCTTGACTCGTACTTTGATGAGTTGATGCACATAGCCACCAGCACAGACTTAGCAATTAGTGAAGACACCATGCATCATTATGTCGTTGGCTTGGTCGTACTCAAGATAATGATGCACATGTACCAGACGAGTTGGACAAAGGAGCGAGAGCAGTGCACCCAGATGCAATAGAGGCAAGAGTTTTTTTCCAAAAATATGTCACCATAGAGTAAATGGACACCATCATGGACTACTGAGCTTGGCATCAGTTTTCCACCATCGACCATCATGAGGATGTCGAAGAGTTGGTCTTGCCACAGTTGTCCGAGTCATAGTGATGTCTTGCATGGCTTTCACAAGCCTATTTTGTCTCACATGGGTACATGTGCAGATTGTATGTAACGTCTTGTCAAGTGCAATTTCAAGTGTCGGTAGTTGATGTAACAGTCATAGAGTAGTTGAAAAGTCATGAGGGTAAATGAAGAGTCACAAAGGGGAATGTCAAGGGTCACCCCACCCTTTGCTATATATAGTCCCTCATAATTCATGGTATAGGAGTTTGGTCAAACAAGCTTCCGATAGGAGTATCTTAGAGAAATCTTGGAGAGTATTGTAATGAGCCTTGGCTTCTCCAGAGTGCATAGCTAGTACATCTCTTTGGAGGAGTAGGCAGCAATGACTGTAACATTCCACTATCGAGACTAGTGGTTGGTCATGTGTAGGTTTTAACCCCGTACAGAAATTACTTGCATACGAATTCTAAATCACAGAAAAATAAATAATGCGAGAGCATAACACATATAAACATATATGCACAGAGATTTTCCCCTGGATCCCAAAACCGGGACTACCAGCTTGATTTTTCATTATATTCGTTTCAATGTTACAATACATATTTATACATGCTGAAGCATTCAATACCATGGACCGAAAAACCATCGCATCCAATACCATGGGCCGAAAACCATCGTGTCCAAAAACATGTGCGAAAATCATGCACAAAACCATAGGTGGGTCCGCCCAACCTAACATAGGGTCCAAAACCAAAATTTTTCGGGGCGCTGCCCGGGACCCCATAAAGTGGGGTTACGGGTACCCCTCAAACCCCCTGTTAACTATGTGGAAAGAATATAACACAACCCAACACAAGCATCATTTCTTTTCCTATCCAAGAAAAAACACAAAAAAAAATAGTTTTCCAATATGAAAAAACAAATTAAGAAAAGGGAAAAGGCACCAATAACCGTACCTGAAGCTTACCTATTTTCCCTCCATCATGCATGACACCTCTAGCATTATTCTTGAGCTCCAAGCATAGGGAAAAGCTAAATTTTCAAGGGGAGAAGCAGCTACAAGAGCTCCTGTAGGAATTCCTGTAGCAGCTGATCCCATAGAAGTCCAACACCAACAGCAGAAGAGTGCACATATGAAGGTTGGAAAGGCACATGTAGCCCAACTCCAGCAAAAGAAGACCTTGCAAAAGCACACCACCATACATTAACCAGAAGAGATAACAAGCATGAAGAAGAATGAAGGCATGCAACAGAGAGAGCCGCAACACCTCACAGCCAATACACTTGGATCACAGGTAAGTAACTAAATCACTCCTCTATCTGAATTTGTGTAATTAGGAATCATGCGAAGGCAACGAGATGGTTGAGATTGAATGAGGGAAAGGTGGCCAATTAATTTGGCCACCTTCATCTAGTTGACTCCACTTATTTGAGATGTCACCCACACGTGCGCACATTCAACTCAAGAAAATATTCCAAGGATAGGTAGTGAAGAAAGAGTGAACTCCGATGCAATAATGAGGTATGATTACGAGGAGGGGCCATGATGACAAGGCAGGTGGGGACCAACGGTCTGAATTTGGCCAATGTACACATTGCCAGCTCAGCACTCAAAACTGAAAATATCCATAAAGGGTAATGAGCACTCCTCCCCGAGCATTCTCACCACCTTTTCTTCATTTTCTCCTCGTAACTCAGTGATAGCAACCTTCTTATGCCCCCACAGCCTCATAACCACCATCCTCCATCGATTTCCTTCCTATCTTTGCTCTCGGCGTTTTCTATAGGAGCACCTATAAGAAATCTACAAGAGCACCTACAGGAAATCTACAGGAGGGGCGGTGAGCTATTTTGAAGGGAGAAAACATGGTTTTTGGCATGAAATTCGGTCTGAAGAGGTAGGGTTCATGCATGCCCCCTGTGGAATATCAATACATGAAACAAGTGGTCTCAATTTGAGCGTGAAATCATTCTTTAGGAGGGCAGGAAATACATAGTTTTCTTTTTTGTTTATTTAAAAAAAAAAAAAACACAGTCTCCTCTGTTTTTTATTTTTCTCAAAAACTCTGTCTCCACCTCCATATTTGTTTTTTTTTAAAAGCACAGGCAGTATGATAGTAGGTTTTATGAGAAGGGAGCCCACTAACTCCACTAGGCTCCATGCACATCCCCAAGTACTGGACATATTCACAAGAGAAAACTGGATGAACTTTTTTGAGAAATTATGAGGGTTTGATGAGGAGATATCCCAATAATTTGCTCTCTCTTTGGTCCTTCACACAAGGACAGATGCCATTGTAACCATTAGAGGCCTCTCCATCAAAATAACCCCAGAATTCATCAGTAGGGTCACTACCCTTCCTCTTGGGCTGCCTTGGAGTAAAGATGAAAAACCCATTGGCCAGGCTGCCAAGAAGAAATTATTCCAAAATAATGAAACCCCTGTGGAAATTAAAAATGGAATTAGAAGGCTAGTATACCATATCCCTGGGATGAGGTTAGCTGCCAAATAATCAAATACATTTCTTGTGAGGGGAGGCACAACATTGTCTATGGTTATCATTTCATCCATGACTTGAGGTATGGCATGGATACCCCAGCGCCTCAAAAGCTCAGTATCCCTTATTTTCTCCTTCAGTCCCTCATTGACTCTAGCACCAAGGTACAAGTAGGAAATTCAGGGCAGTTAGCTCACCATGGCTTAAACAAACTCCTAGTAGAGGAAGCCCTCCATACCTTTACACTCCCTATAGCATGGGAAGTTTTCCAAAACATGATAGCTGAGGATGACATACAAGCATTAACCTATGATGTCAGTCCCACTGGCAGTGAGGAGGAAGAACAACAAGGAGGAGAAGATGAAGCCAGTGGTGGTAAAATAGAGAAAGAAAGGAAGGAGGAATGAAAAGAAACAGAGGAGGGAAAAGTTGAAGAGACAGGAAAAGAGGCAGAAGAAGGAGAAAATGAGGCAAAGAAGGCAGAGCAAGGGGAAGAGACCCCTGAGAATTTGGAAAGAGAGGCAACAACTGCCCTCACTGCCCTCCATACACCAATCAACCAAAGCAGAAGAGGAAAAGATAGACCTCCATGTATTTTAGGGCAAGGAAGAGCAAAAGGATTAAAACAGGCAAACCTCAGCCCTCTTCAAAAGTTCCCATTACCATTGAAGATTCACCAAATGCCAAGGTGAAAGAGTCTCCCTCCAAGACATCTATCACATATGAAAGGGGGACTCCAAGATCTTCTACATGGAAGGGAAAGGTAGTACTATAGGACCGAAAACTAGAACTACAGGAGGCTGAGACAATCCTACAGGAGACCCAAAAGCTTGAGGAAAGGATAGAAAGATAGCCAGAGGTGAAGGAGGAAGGAAAAGAGTTGCAAGAACCTGATCCCCAGCCTAGTCTTGCCTCTTATTACAATCTACTTGAGGGAGGCAGGATAATCCCACAGAAATTTGCAATTCCACTTTTTTTTTGAATTGGAGAAAGAAAGAGTGAGAACAAATAGGTGGATGAAGATAGCCAAATCCAAAGGGGTTGAGGATGTTGGCCATATGGAAAACAAACTTAGGGAAATGGGTAGAGAATTGAGTGCTCTCAGAGATAGAGAAGCCATCACAAGAAGCCACCTGGAAAATGATAATGAAATCCTAAGGAGGCAGCTGCAAGGGAAAGAGACTAAGTTGGCATAGATGGCGAGCTTATCCATGGAGGCATTACAATGCAGAACACTAGCCAAATCTTATGGCCTCTATCTGAAGGACCAATGGCTTTAGTTCCAAATAAAAACTTTGGCGCAAAGGGGCACAATGCCTTTCCAAGCCTATAAGTAGTTCATGGACCTGTGTGACTAGAGCACCTCAAAGGATAAAGAAAAAATGGCAGAGTTCTACCTACATAACATGGCCCTCATAGACATGAATGTGTGGGACCGCAATGCCAAGCTAGGGGACCTGCAACTAATGGACATGGCCTCATGGATGAACCATGAAGAATTGAGGGCAACATAAATAAAAATATTGATGATAAAAGAGCAGAATGAGCCATTAATGGTAAGAGCTAAGCCATTAGATCCTATGGCACTCATCAGCACACACAACCCACTTGCCAATGACCCTCAGATTGCCCCCAAATATCTAACCAATCAGGCACAAGCCATTGCACACTTTGAAGATATGCAAAGGCTACTTAGGGCTGACTGTGTGCATGCATGCATGAGAAGATGGAACACCTTACCTCACAGTTTGCAGATTAGGGAATACCATTCCCCCATGAGGCTAAAGGAGGCATTGAAAAGAGTGCCAATGTACAAGCACTCCATGCAAAGGCTGAAATTCAATTTGATTGGCCTCAAATTGAGTCCTCCACTCCTATTAGGCATGTTGGAAGGCAAAAGAGAAGAAGAAGAGGAGGAGCGGTGGAAGGACATAGAAAGAAAGGCGGGGGTTTTATGGCCAATGTAAGCAGACCACATCAGAAGCTTATAATGCTAGGGAGGCCACTAGGGCCATAAAAGATGATGAGATTGACTAAGTTTCTCAGAGTATGAGCAACACCTTCAGTAGGGGGGTGCTGATGAGCCTCATAAATGGGTAATTATATGGGTTCATTTTACCTCCTAACCTAGTCAAATCAACCACTCTCTTAGCTTATTATATGATTTTATAATTATATGTATGCTTATAGAGTGAGTTGAGTTAGTTATGATGCCATGTGGTCTAACATATGTTTAATGCAGATTATTGATGAATTTTGAGGTCAAAGTCAAAGATCCAATGGTCGAATGGCAGCAATAACTCAAAGTAGACAAAGGAGAGGACTTATAGGAGGGAATCCCCCTCATTTATTACTCCTCACTTTGAATTCTCCTTCATTTAGCTCGGAGTACAAGTAGCCGAATCATGCATTAGAAGGCAGTCGAGCAAGTGGAGGATGACTAATAGTTATCTCGAGTTTTGGGAGCCAAGCATCCCTGATTTTAAGAAAGCTATTGGTAGCTTCAAATGTATAAGTAGAGAGGCCTAGGGCCTCACTAGGGTCAGATTTTTTTGCTTATGTAAACTCTGTTCAAATTTCAAGCTTATTATTTTGTGAGAGTTTCATGTAAACTTGCTATTTTTTTATAATAAAGATGGAATCCTTTTTGAGCTAGCAATGAGTTACCTTAGAGGGCTAAAGCTCTTGGGTTAGGGCCCAATTCTCTTCACTTGTATTTGTATGCTTACTTCAGTTTGTAGATTAATTTGCTGTTAGATGTATTTCTTTCATGGTTAAGAATATGTTGTTTTTTATGATTTAGTAGTTTGCTTCCATTTGTGCTTTCTGAAGTAAGTTGAGCAGTGATCAGAAAAGATTCAAAAGGTTAGAAATAGTGTCTTGGCCTCTCTTCCTCCCTATGGGACCATGATTTGAGGCAAAGACCCTCTTGCTACCCAAAAAACACAAATTTTCCTCATTCATAGGACTTCTAGTGTTTGCATCTTTTTAGTAGGTTAATAGTCTAGTTTCGCTTTGCTTCAGATCTTCCTGTCATGTTCACTTCTTGATTTGCAATAGTCCTCTTTCATGATTTCCTTGCTTGCAACATTTATTAGCATTTCCTTTCATAGATCATAGTTTAGACCATTTTTATGCAAAACTCTGTTTTTCCTAAATGCACTCATTTCATTGGTTGCTTGATCTTTTTGGTTAACCGTCAGTTCCTTTGCTACAGATCTCTTCCAGCATTAGGCCAGCTTATCAACACTCACATCCACGCTCTGATCCATGCTCTATAGGTCTCCCAAACCTCACCTCAATTTTGCCTTAGTTTCTTGCATTTTCCATAGAATTTCTTTCCTTCTCCTTGAGCAAACCCAATCATCTTTCCCTCTCCTGGTGGTTCAAGGTAGACCTTAGGTACCCTAACACCTCACTCCAACCCTCTTCCACCTTTTCCACCCACTCTCACACCCTCAAAATTGCGGATATTGCTCTCGGCCTCCTCTTGTAGGCCTCCTGTAGTTTCCCTGTTTTCCTCCTGTAGTTTCCATGTGTCCTCCTGTTGTTTTTCCTACAGGCTTTATTTTGAGGGCCGAGTGTGGGAAAAGCCTCCAAAAGGCCACTTAAGACCTCCTAGGACCCATCCACACCATATTCCATCATTCCAAGCTCCAAAACCACCCTTTAACGCCACCTGTTCACTGCCACACTCACACACAATAACTTAGATGCATGCCATATTCACATAAAAACCCAAAAATATGTTTTTTTTTGCTTATTTACTTTCATAAATAGCATGGTTAGATGTTGTTTTCTTTCTTGAGTAGGTAATGGCATAGCTTTCATGGTTTTCATAATGTTTTTGGCAAAAGTAGAATTAGCTTGTTCATTAGGGTTTACTAGGTCTTGCTTTACATTCTAGTCTTTTTCCTTTCTGCAATTAGAATAGCTTCTGTAGAGTAATCATTCTTTCTTTCATCACACATAGAGATTCTTCTGAGACCTATAGAAGTTAGCTTGAGATCCTAGTGATCTTGCACCGGCTGACCAAGTGACAACTTGCAGTAAGAGCTAGTTCTTGTGCATATAGCATCGACGCTTCCAAGTTTGTTACGAACTACCGGGTTGATAAAAGTAAAGTTAGCAGCCCAGGAGTTGCAACTTTCTTGCTGCAATACTGGCGCTCACCAAGAAAACCATGCTGTGGCATCAAAGGCTTGGACATATTGGAGAGAAGGGCCTTCGAATACTTCATGGTAAAGGTATGGTAGAAGGTATGAGTAATAGCTCTCTGGATTTCTATTTCTGTGAAAATTGTGTATATCGGAAGCAGAATCAGGTGAGTTTCCACTTTGGTGGTAAGAGGGTGAAACAAATATTAGAGCTTGTGCACAATGACATGTTTGAACCTGTGAAGGTTCCATCACTGGGTAAGTCTTTGTACTATGTATCATTTATAGATGACTTCTCAAGGAATACATGGATATATTTCCTTAAGAATAAATCTGAAGTCTTTGACAGGTTTAAAGAATTTAAGGCTCTTGTGAAAAACTAGACAGAGAAGAAGATAAAGGTGCTAAGGATAGATAACGGTGGAGAGTTTTGCAGTAAGGAATTTGAAGAATTCTGTAAGAAGTGTGGTATAGCATGACATAAAACTACTCCATATACACCTCAGAAAAATGGAGTTGCAGAAAGAATGAACAAGACATTGATGGAAAGGGAAAGAAGCATGCTCAGTGGTGCCAGGTTAGGACAAGAATTCTGGGCAGAGGCGGTGGAGACTGCATTTTACCTGGTCAACAGGTCACCTTCATTAGCATTGGAGGGGAAGACTCCACAACAAGTATGGACTGGTAAGAAACTCTCTCTTTCACATCTGAGGGTATTTGGATGTGATGCATATGTACATGTTCCAAATGAGAAAAGAACAAAGTTGGATAGTGAATCTGAAAAGTGCATCTTTATTGGGTATAAGGATGGTTTAAAGGATTATAATCTTTGGAACCCAGTAACAAGGAAGGTTGTGTACAACCGAGATGTGGTGTTCAGAGAGGTGAAAGATGTTATTAAACATAAGTCAAACCAAAGGAACCTGAGAAGATAGAGTTTGAGCTAGAGGAGGAAGAATTAGACTCTACAGCAGAGGAGGAATCAGAAGATGAAGAGCCACAAACTCCGGGTGTGAGAATATTAGTTCGAGAAAGAAGGCAGCTAGAAAGGTATAGTCCATCTGCTTTCTGTTCAAATTTTTCTTTATCTATTACTGATTATGATCCCATAACTGTGAAGGAAGCAATAGATTCAGAGGATGGAAAACTTTGGAAAGAGGCCAGGGTTGATGAAATGACATCTTTGCACAAAAATGAGGCTTGGGATCTGGTGGAGTTTCCGGCTGGAAGGAAAACCATTGGCAACAAATGGGTGTTTAAGAAGAAGACAAATGTAGAAGGAAAGGTGGAGAAATACAAAGCTGGTTGGTAGCAAAAGGTTATTCCCAGGTGCAGAGAATTGATTTTGGTGATATTTTTTCTCCTGTGTCCAAGGTAACTTCTATTAGATTACTTTTATTTGTTGTTGCTACTTTTGATTTTGAGGTAGAACAGATGGATGTGAAAACAACATTTCTTCACGGGGATTTGGAAGAGGAGATCTACATGAAGCAACCTGAAGGCTTTGTAGTGAAGGGTAAGAAAGCACTGATATGCAAATTAAAGAAGTCTCTGTATAGGTTAAAATAGTCACCAAGAGAAATTTGATACATTTATACGGGGACATGGCTTCACCATAAGCAAAGAAGATCACTGTGTGTATTTTAAATTAATTGGTGACCGTGTTATTTATCTGGTCTTGTATGTGGATGATATGTTGCTATTTGGAAATGACAAAGAAATTATCCAGGATTTGAAGACCCAATTGTCCTCCAAATTCGACATGAAAGATCTTGTGCTGCAAACTATATTTTGGGCATGGAAATTAAAAGAGATTGGGCAAAGAGGAAGCTTTGGTTAAACCAGAGGAAGTATGTCGAGACAATATTGCAGAGGTTTAATATGTAGGGTAGTAAACTGGTGAAGGTTCCTATTCCTGTAGGTGTAAAGTTATCTACTGAACAGTGTCCCCAGACACAAGAAGAGGAAGAGGATATGTCCCATGTTCCATATGCAAGTGCAGTCGGTAGCTTGATGTATGCGATGGTCTGTACTAGACCATACATTTCACATGCAGTGGGAGTATTAATCAGGTTTATATCCAAACTAGGAAAGGAGCATTAGACAGTAGTGAAGCAGGTTTTCAGGTATTTGCGTGGCACTAATGGTTATGGTTTGTGCTACCAAGGAAGACCAGGATTGGACAGAGTGTTGGATATTTGTGGCTTTGTTGATGCAGACTGGGCTGGAGATCTGGATCAGAGAAGATCTATAGTGGGTATGTGTTTAACCTATTTGGAGGTGCAGTCAGTTGGATGAGTAAGAAACAATTTGTAGTGGCCTCTATCACTACAGAGTCAGATCCATGGCAACCACTCATGCAAGAAAGGAAGCAGTTTGGTTGTAGAGATTGTGTTCAAGTATGGGGTTAGTATAGGAGCTATAAGGATATATTGTGACAACCAAAAGTGCAATTTTATTGGCAAAGAACCCTGCATATCATTCAAAGACAAAGCACATTGATGTTCAGTATCACTTTGTGAGGGATATGATAGAAGACAAAAAGGTGTTGCTGGTAAAGGTGTACACTTTGAAGAATACTGCAGATGCATTGACAAAATCTGTGAGCTCTGAGAAGTTCTCTTGGTGTAGAGAAATAATGGGCATTATAGGGTTGGAAAAATGACTAAGTTCTCTTGTGGCCCCTTGTGGAAAGAAAAAAACAAGTGGGAGAATGTTGGGTTGTGTTATATTCTTTCCATGACTAGCCCACGTAATTAAACTAGGGGTTAGAGGGGGGGCGGAGCCCCCCCTTTGTTGCACCGATTGCATAGTGGGGAGGTCATCGGGGGTTTGAAGGGTGCAAGTAACCCCAATCTATGGGGTCTGGGGTAGCGCCCCAGAAAATTTTGGTTTTGGACCCTATGTTAGGTTGGGCGGACCCACCTATGGTTTTGTGTATGGTTTTCACACATGGTTTTGGACGCGATGGTTTTCGGTCCATGGTTTTGGGCGTGATAGTTTTCGGTCCATGGTATTGGATGCTTCAACATGTATAAATATGTATTGTAACATTGAAAGTAGCATAATGAAAAGTCAAGTTGGTAGTCCTGGTTTTGGGATCTAGGGGAAAATCTCTGTGTATATGTGTTTTTATGTGTTATGCTCTCGCATTGTTTATTTTTTGTGTTTTAGAATTCATATACAGGTAATTTCTGTACAGGGTTAAAACCTACAAGTTCCACTAATCCCACACTTAGCGAAATTCCAGAGGGTTCCTAGCAACCTAGCCTCATCTAACCTTTCTAAACTGTGCACTTCATATCTTCAAACTTCAAGCTTTTCCCTTGTCTACTGGAACTGCAAAATGCGCGGAAATCCCAACCTCTCATGACCTCCAAAACTGTGCATATTCTCCCTCCAGTGTCCATCCCTCAGTTGAAGCTCATTGCCTCCCAAAATGACACATTTATGTCCCTCAAGCCTCTCAGTTGTCCAGTCCCCCTTGCCTCCTAAAACTATGAAATTTTTTCCTCCAAGGACCCCATTCTACAATAGCGCACTACACATTAATATTGATCAAGATCAACCCTTGGCTTCTTGAACTACATAATTGTGTAGTCAATGGGCCTTCTCTTCTGACTTGTAACACAGTCCTGATCCAGTTCATGAATCCAAGTGCTCTACCTTAGGCTAGGGGTTTATCAGACTAATGTCTTCTTATCATGAGTGGATTGCATATATAAGAATTATAACATGCTATGGCAAGGTGATGAAGAAGGAGGACATGCTAGATGATGCTTAAGGGGATGAGGAGAAAATATAATCATTAGATCAAAATACCAAGGCACCTTGAGGTATGATAGAAGATTGGAGATCAGGACCGTATGAAGACCATTTGATTCACAATCTTTTGGAGGGCAGGTACCAAAAACAAAGAAAATCTTTCATGAAGTTGAAATGCACCTATTAGTGCAATATGAAGGACAAAATATCATTGTCATATCATTATGTCTTCAATCACATGTATGGTCGCAAACACTGGAAGTCATTGCATGTATTTCCGCTAAATGTTTCGATCCCTTTCACAGGATAGGCAAGATGTCGTAATTTTTCATGTTGGCTGTTGAAATTTATGCATAAGATCATTCTGGTGGTTCCAAGTTCTCATCTTTGTGTTTATAGTTTTCCTAGCCATGTAAATACCTGTCGCACTCATTCATAATGTTTTGAGCATTGTTGCACAAGTGTCGTCACGGTCGTCATAAAGTCTATCTTAGGTGTCACACTTGTTATAGTTGGTCATGAAGCGGTCACACAAAAGCGAAAGTGTTGTTCATGTGTCGTGGGTGATCAATGTTGTTGATTCATAAAGTATTCTAAGTGTTAGGACATAGTCGAAGCTTCATCACTTTGCCTGTCAGTTTCACTAGTCCAATGCTTGGCCTTTTCCAACGTGGCTCCCTAACCCTTCAACTTGGATTCACCCAACTTGCCTGGACTATGCATTGCATAGTTCTAGTCAGCATGTTCTAAACTTGACCCTTGGATTTGTGCAATGCGCAGTTCCTGTCCCCTAGGACTGCTACATTGTGCAATTCTTGAGCCAAATACCCAACCTTCCCTTCCACAATTGTACAATATTTTAAGTCAACCTTCCCTTCCAGAACTGCAGTGAGGCTAACTTCAGTAGTGCTCCCTCATTTTGACCCACTATCTCCCAAAAATTTAAAAAATTCAATCATCCAATCATCCTTCCTCTCCAAAACTGCAAAAAAATATTCTAGAGTGGCCTCTCCTTCAACTAGACTCACTGTCTCTCAAAACTATGCAGAGTCTATCCCTCAACCCAGCTTGGAATGTGCATTGCGTAGTTCAAGGCCTCAAGCCTTAGTCCTAGGTACTGAGATTATGCAATGCATAGTCACTGAGCCTCCCTCTTCAACCTGCAATTCAATTCCGACTCCGTATTTGAAGCTGAATGCACCATCTTAGGCTAGGATGTTTTCGGGCTGATGTCGCCTCGTCATGCGTGAATTGTAGATACATGAACCTAGCAAGATGATGAAGAACAAGATGAAGGTGGAAGACATGAAAAGGAAATTCTTATAGATGAGCATATAAGGTATCACTTAATCTACCAGTTTACGTAGACACCTAGGTAGGATATCAGTTAATCTACTAGTTTATACACACACTCAATTGTTCATTAAGAAGGGTACACCATTAACATGGCAGCAAATCAAAGATACTTTTGTAGAGTACTTCAACGAATACTTAGAGGACTGATAGGTTTACCTTAGCATCCAACTGTCAGGCTTATACAAGGTTTCATGCAGGTACCTCGTCTTCCCATTTGTGGATGATATCAGCTGGATTGTATCACACCCAGATGAAAAGACTATGACATTGAGTAGTGCTAGCGGGATAGAGCTTGCCACCTTTAGGGCATAAAATTTTTAGTATATGTATCATTTACCTCAGTCCGTGAAGCACATGGACTCATTTTTCTATGCCACCCACAGCTTTGCGAACACTAGAGATATCGTCAAGTGCTGGGTGAAAGAGCCGTCGAAGTTTATACAAACACCCAATGATGTTTACAAGACAAAATATCTCAGGAAGGCTTATCAATTCTTGATTATATTTTCCTACAAAATATATGGTCAAGAGAACACATAAACCTTCTTGAATGGTTAGGTAGTTGTACTGGACCAGTTGGTGAATGATGGGAAACCATTAAGCTGGTCAAACTTGTTGTCTCATGAGTTGAAGATTCATGTGACTAATGCCCAAAATCCACCCAATAATTAGCAAGCAAGTTTTTACATGTCCACATACTTGATGTAATCTATGCCCAACAATAGTTCCTCGCATGAGCTAGACATGGACACCAAAGGAGACTATCGTCAATATCTATTACACGTTTCTTTCTGACTGCAACTATCAAGGAGTGAAGGAAAAGCTAACTCAACATTTTATTATCCCATTGTACAACATTATCTTTGAGCAAGATCCACCTTGCATGTCCTGAGAAGCAATGGAGGTGATAGTAAACATTGTAGATTGGTATGCCTCACTAGGTGGAAACTTTATCAGAGTGTTTGGTGGAGAGAATCCTCCGCATTTTCTACAAATTTATGCCACTAACAAGATGATCATGCAAGAGGTCTCATATCACCTCTCCACAAGGTTGTCAACATGACTACATTGGAAGAAGAAAGAACCATGGCCCACTCTTCCTTTGTGGATCATATTGTATGAGATTAAGAACTTGAAGGATGCAAATGCCGAGTGTTGAGGGACAAAGTCCCCTAGGGTCGTGGGTCAATACCCTAGCAGAGCGAGGGTTATCTACAACGAAAAACAAGCATTCCACTCAGTCATGATACTAATATAAGCAAACTACACGAAGAGGGGTGCACCTGGGGGTCCTTCGTTTGCGTAGATCTTGCCAGGGTCCAAACCCTCTTAGAGTTCCTTTCGATCCTTCAACCTGCAAAATAACCAATTCAAAGAAGCATAGCAGTATATGGACCAAGCATCATAAAGAAATCAACTTCATAGCATATTGAAAGGTAGTTAGTTATATAATTGAAACAACTATTCATATGCAAACTATAATAACAACATCATAAGCATGAAGAAGATTGATTTCGAGAAAAAGACAAATGTTTCTTTATTGTAGATAACTAAAGTAAAACAAGGAATGGTATCACCTGAATCTTCCTCTCGCAGGCTCCAAGCGGAACCGTCCTCTGGATTCATCCAATCCCAAGTCTTCAAAAGGCTCTTTCCATGACTCACAAAAGGATATCTCAACTAATGAAAAGACATCATAACTGAAGGAAACAATGGTTTCCTGTAATGGCGGAAGTGCTGGAAGCACAAGGATCTTCAGACCTGATCAGGGATAATATAATCAAAGTGATTTTTCTCTCTATTATCTCCTCCCTTAGGCCTTCCCATTGAATCCTTTTTATACTTCTTCGAAGTAGTTTTTTAGTTGGGAATTCGTTGGGAACAGTTGGGCCACGGGCACTAATAGGTAATCAACAGGTAAAACCCGTGTTCTGCACCCGACATTAAGGAGATTTAATTTTTTAAAGTGTTTTAAGACATATATGTGGGTTGGGTATACACAGACCCGCATACACACGCGTTTAGCTCAGGGCAATGTTGCGTACAGGGAGTAAAACACTGTTTTTTAAGTATTTGGACCAAGTCTAGAAGGAGGGGTTGCCCTAGGCCATGAGTGCAGCATCACAAACGTCAAGAGTAAGATTTGGAGTTATAACAGATGCCCCCTAATATATGAGGTCAGAAGGGGTACATGATGGCCGAAATGTATTAAGTAAGTACATGGAAAGGAAACCTATCAAAAACTGAGAAGGACTTCACTAGAGTTCAGCCTGCCAAGCCACAAAAGGAGATCAGAAAGAAACACTGTCTGAGGTGGGCATACCCATGCTCAGAGAAAGTAAAGCATGTCCACATATCAAGTACAAGTGGATCCACTAAGTATACAAGTATAGAAGACCGGAAAATACAAAATGGATCATATGATCACGATCGAACAAGTACATGTTTGAATATCACATATAAGAATGTCAATGATGTTGAAGGATGAATCTGATCACTGATATCAAAGACTGATCACAAAAGTACCAAATGAACATGATGGAGTAAGATGGTACTACACTGCAAACTTAGGTGCCAGCATATAGAATGTCGCCATGAATGACTGCAACATATAAGGTGGAGTGGTATCAACTAGCAGCAATAGGAGCAACTGTCAAGTGAGCCAATGAATGCTGATGCAACCTGAGGTCTTCACCGACAGCCGTGGTACATTTCTACACCATGGGAATAAATTATTTGAAGTCGACCACGTGAGAAATTGTTTGATTTCTGGTCATTGATGCATATCGTTAACAAATGTGAGACTACTCACTGATAATGATAATGAGCATCAAGGTACCCAGTACAATCTAACAAGTGTGAATAGATGAGCTAGAGTCGAACACCTGTAAGAATCTATCAATCAGGAGACAATGATGGTTTCCCACTATCGATAGCGAAGGATCTGCCACTAATTACTGCAAATCCCAAGGTACTTCCAAATGGACTCTAGATCTTTGCCCCAGAGCAATGAGTCATAGTCGATAGGGAAAGATCTGCTAGAAGGAAGGCATTAAGGCATCCTTCATCAATGTAGTGTGAGTGTAACCCGTAGGCCAATAATGTGGAAGGAATCAGACGAAAAAGATGTAGTAACCCAACCGAAGCACGTTTTTGGCATACACAAGATGTGGCTAGCGCACAATAGAAACCCTCTTAATCAACCAATAATGAAAGCTGACACAGAGACGAGGTATCCACCAATAGGGTCAAATGGAAACCAAGGTACTGCACGAATCCCAATTTGTGATAGTGTAAGATGATGTCGAACATAAGGGAAACCACTCAGTCAAAGACCCATGATACTGATCGATGCTGAGCATAAGGTGACCTATCAATAATGAAAATAGGGCCAGGGTGCAGCTCTAGGCTTGTCCTCGGAGCAAGATGTCGTTGTCGATAAGGACAAGACCCACCAGCAAGAAGTCAATGGAGACCTTCTCAAACCGACATCAGTAAAGGACCAATATAAATGATGTGATGATAGACAAGACACTGACAACCAGGGATGGCTGACTAAAAAATGGGTCAAGAGACACCACAGAGAGGCCGACTTAGGCTAACTTCCCTTGAACAAAAGCACGACTCAATGTGACTATGTGGCAGCATATGATGACTCTGTATAAGTTTGTCATGCAGGAGGCATGAACGAACCCTCCATATGATTGGAAGAGATAACCAATCAGGGGAGAAATGACTCAATAACAAGGTTAAGGTGTACCTAAGTCAAACTAAATCCCGCCCAAATGGAGGAGACTTTGTTTTGAGTGCTTTGTTTATGGGCGACATGAATGACTCTAACTGCCAACAATAAATGGAAATATTGTCCCGTTCCTGCTCTTTTTTGGAATATATAATTTTTTTTGTCTTTTTCTTTAAGCTGGAAAAAGAATAAAATAATGCTATAGTATAGTGGAAAGACCAAGTGTCAGTAAAACAAATGATCTAGTTCCTGGGATTGGAACAATCTTATGCTCAATGTAGGGAGGCAAAAACTGGTCAAAGACACTCAAAGGTATGTTCCCTCCATGGGTTAGGGTGTGTCAAGTTGCAGAAGTCAAGGGGATGCAAGTTTGATTTTGCAGACATCATGGTCAGAAGTTTGCTTAAACACGAGTCCAAGTGAAGTCGGCTCAAGGCCAAAAGGTGCAAATGGTCAAAATGCAATGCAATAGTACAACTCAACATGAAGGAGCCTCTAGGGTATAAGGCCAGAACGAAGCGAAGAGGCAAAGAGGAATGAATCTTCATCGCATGAGTCATGGTGGGACTACAGAGGACTCCTGAGCCTACTTAAATCGAAGCAACATGGGCAACAATTATCAGTAAGGTGCTAACTATGATGCCCATGGAAAAGATGGCTCTACCATCATGTCATGATTTAAAAATCGGTGAGTGAAGATGGTTTACGAACCATAACATGATAAGATCGACCCTATGGCAAGTGTATCGACAAATGGAGGCTTGTATGCATAATGCAATGAAAAAATGGCTTCCCTAACCTATATTCTAGTAAGAAAACGATACATGCCATGACAGATCAATATTCATGGAACCGTCTCGAAATTGTTGAAAAAACGTCCAAAATATCCTTAAAATCAAACCATTCTCGACATTCCAAGCTCCTAAGTTAAAAGTTACACGAGACAAAACAAAATCAAGTTTTGAAAAAAAATTGACATTTTCAAAGCTTATAAAATAGTTTTTTGACTCACCATTGTTACCGTTTGTTTTGAGAGCACAAGGAGTGAAGAAAAAGAAGCAAGCTTTGCCATTTTTCGAACTCGACTGTTCATATCTTCCCAAAATCACCAGGTAACCCTTAAACCCTTCTTGCATTCATTTGTGATTGGTTTTAAAAATTTTAATTCAAGTTTCACTGTTGAATTTATGTCAAAAAATTTGTCGCGACGTATACGAGGGTTGGATATATGAAACCCGCGTATACGCAGGCCCTAGACGTGACTGTGTATGAAACAGACCCGCGTATACGCCATGAAAAGTTCAAAACAAAAAACTAACGGTCAAAACTTGTTTTTTCCTTAGGATGTCAGTGACTTGGAGGGAAAGAGAGCATGCCACAGTGGATGATGAGGCTATGAACGATCCTCAGGCCCTAGATGCCTTAAGAGGATGAGGTTTGCTAAAGTTCTTCAAAATGCCAAACATGAAAGCAAACACTCGCTTGCTCGAAATGCTCATTCACTACTAGAGCATCGAGGATGACTCATTCATGATCGATCAAATGCCACTCAAGATATAAATTAAGGATATTTATTTCATCACAGGCCTTTCTCGGAGGGGAGAGGTAGTACATTCCATAGGAAGATCACGAGGTAGTCTCTTTATCGAGGACTACGTGCATATATATTGCCCAGGTCATCCAGAAAAGGTTGGAAGTCAACTTCCAATCAAGCACGTGGAGAGTTTATCATTAAGGATCATCCTGTTCACTATAGCCAGGGTGAACGGATCAACTTCCTTACACCAGGCTTCACGACATGCCATGAGCTTGGCGGTAGACTGTCTCACCATAGTAGTTGATTGGTGTACTCCTCTTGTTGCCAAATTGAAGAGCCAACTTACATCTATAAAAAAGGGCTAGACCAAAAACTTCGGGTATGATACTATTTTGTGCTCTTTCTTCTTTGAGAGGGTCCCAACACTCCGCCCTAGACTATCAGTTTCGATCAACACCCCACGAGATCCATGGATGGGTAGGTGGGCTGACTTGATGAAACGACTAGGAGGTGGGGTCATTCCACGGACTGTTTTCGACGATGACTTCTTCTTTTGATGGGAGCAGCAGATCATCACAGTGGATGATTACCCCTATGCCAACTTGGACTTCCGAGGAGATCCTAATCTAGCTTTACCACCAACCGCGACATGGGGTAATATAGGTAACAAATGTTTTTGATTTTATGATTTCACGATTTTTATGATTTTTCAAATATGAACTTTGAAAAATATTTTTGATAGGATTCAAATGACTAATATGATGATCATGTTCCAGATATTGGGCGAGTACGACTAGATGGATTCCCATGGCATGGACGTTGCGGCCGCGGTGCCGAAGAGGCGACTGCCGATACAGAGCGACTCCTACACATGGTTCAATGTAACTTGGTGAGATTAACTCACCGAGTACCGATGGAGGCTGTAGAGGATCTCCCTATAGATATGCAGCGTCATGTGGTTGACATGCCACGGGATTGGGTTTGGACTCTTAGGTGTGTGGCCAAAGCAGTAGTCCCATACTTAGTGACTCATCCTGAGCCGGGGCATTAGAAGTATTGGACATGATTATGGGCATTTGAGTCCCAATTTTTGTATATTATTTTGGACACACTAATGTACACTCAAGATATTTTATGATATATATATATATCTATATATATATACTATATATATATATATATATAATATATTATATATATATTATTATATATATATATATCTATATCTTATCTATACTATTCTATATATATATTTCATTTTGATGCTTGATTTTATTGTGATGAATGAATGATGTGCCAGTCTAATGCTTGATTAGCGATAGAATCAGCTAACCAATTATGAGATCTTGGAATGTGCAAATAATTAATGTAAGTAAATGATCTTTGCAACAAGCTCACCCTTAAATACTGGCGATATAAACATTGATCCCTTACCCGATAAATGTTATTCAATTGTGACACTATCAGTTGTGAATCAGGATAGACTACCAATGACTTGATTCCATAAGAAATTGTTTTGGATAGTAAATTAATGACGACAATATACTTAGCCATATTATTTTATGCGGGACCAATGCATACTTCCCTTAATACCATTAACTGACCAGTTGGATAGTAGATTACCCAAGCTGCGGAAGTGAGGTTCCGAGTGTGCCGACTAGCACCATCGGCGAATCCAAAATAGACCAAGTCATCCATCAACACCTGCCACAGCAGACCAAAAAGTGTTGATATCAAAAAATCCGGATGAGATATGTACAAAAAATACAAAATGTATAAATAAGTCGTTGCCTAGCTGCTACTTAAGCAAAGTACTACTTAAGGTAGAGCCCGTTTCAAGGCTCTGCCAACTTATTTCCTTCAAAATCGACTAACTCATAGGCCCCTTTTTCTAAGACTCATTTAATTAGAAAGAGATTGTACCACATAGGCTTGAAATTTCCTGCCCCCAAGGCATCCTTATCTTGGTAATAGGCCAAGACAAGGTCGCCTTCAGAAAAGACTCGAGGACGGACAACTTTATCGTACTGCGTTTTAATCCTTTTCTTATGAGCCTCATTGATTGTGGCAGCATCTCGACGCTGCTCATCGAGATGTTTCAAATGAATGAGGCACTCTTCTAGACTAGAGGTATTTGGAAGGAGCTCAACAACTAACTTAAGAGATGGAATTTCGCATTCAACAGGGAAGATAGATTCCAGCCCATAAACTAGCTGAAATGGTGTAAAAACCTGTAGCAGTCTTTACGGAGGTTCGGTATGCCCAAAGAGTCGGATACAACATAAGATGCCAATTGGATCGATTTTTTTCTATCATCCTTTGCAAGATCATCTTAAGGTTTTTTTTCACAGCCTCGACCTGTCCATTGGCCTGAGCATAATATGGAGACAAGTGCTCCTGCCGGAAACCCAATTTAAGAGCCAATTCAGACATTAGTTGGTTTTGGAAATGACTGCCATGGTCAGTGACAATCTCTCTCGGGGTACTGAACCTTGAGATAATTTGATTAAAAAGGAACACTGCCACTGTTTCACTATCATTTTTATAAGTGGGCATGGTCTCAGCCCACTTTGTGAAGTAGTCTACGACCATGATAATGTACTTGTGATTCGCTGCTGAAGGTGGATTACAAGTTGTAAAATAAATACCCCACTTAGTGAAAGGACTGACAGTGAGAACGGGGAAAAGAGGAGCTGGATGTGCACGCATCTTTCAAGTATAAACTTAACAGGGGTGACAACGTTTGACCGCTTCAACACAATCTTTGAAGAGCGAAGGCCAAAAATATCCGACACGCAAGATACGCTGGGCTATGGCAAGCCTTGAAAGATGACCACCACAAGCTCCATTGTGGCAATCATTGAGCACTGACTTTGCTTCCTCTAAGGTTAAACAATGCTGAAGGATTGAATCAACCCCTCGACGATATAATGTATCACCAATGATGACATAGTTGTTAGCCAGGTGACGTAATTTTCGGCGTTCTTCCTTAGAGAAAGTAGAGGGAAACTTTGAAGTCTGGAGATAGACAATGAGATCTCCATACCAAGGGTCAAGTGAAGAGATGAGGAATAGATGTTTGTCAGGAAAAATATCCTCATAAACAATATTCTCTCCATAAGGCATCTCAGAAATTAACTCCGCAAAAGCCATAGATTTCTTAGACTTGGCGGACAAGAACTCGAGATCGAATTCTTGCAAAATGACAATCCATCGATTATATTTGCCCTCAATCATTCACCTACTGAGGAAAAATTGGAATGGATTGGCTGCTACTAAGACAAACATTTTGCATAGTAAGATATAATGGTGGAGCCGCTGGACAACATGGACAGCTGCCAAAGCCAACTTCTCAACATGAGAATAGTGAAGTTCAGGACCTACCAAGTCTCGGCTCAAGTAATAAATCACATGCTCCATGAGAGCATCATCTTCCTAAATGAGAACCATACCTATGGTTGATTATGCAGTGGTGAGATATAAAAGGAAATCCCTACCATAATCTGGTGGACTCAAAAGTAGGGTATAGACTAATGCCTTTTTCAAGGCATCAAACGACCGCTGCGAAAAGTCATCCCATACAAATGGAACTCCTTTGCATAGCAGATGCATAAACCCTTTAGTGATCTCAGTATAATTCACTATAAACTTTCTTAAGAAATTAACCTTTCGTTAAAGACTTTGAAGTCGTCGAATTGAGGACGGGGGAGGCAACTGAATTATTGCCTCTACCTTGAAGGGATCAATTCGAATCCCTTCAGTTGACACAATGAACCCTAATAACCGACTAGATGTAACCACGAAAACACACTTATTGGGGTTCAACTGGATCTTGTAAAATCGACATCGCTCAAAATCCAATCGAAGGTGAGTAGGATGATCAATTCTCTTTCGAGAACGAGCAGCTAAATCGTCCAAGTATGCTTCGATGATATGTTTGATGTCATGGAAAGTGTATGACATGGCCTGCTGGAAGGTAGCTCTATCATTTTTAAGACCAAAAGGCATCTTTATGTATGCAAAGGTACCCTAGGGACATATAAAAGTTGTCTTATGCTGATCTTTAGGACCGATAAAGATCTGATTATAATCGAAAAAACCGTCCATGAAGGAGAAAATCTCATTACCCACACATTCATCAATAATCTAATCAATAAATGGTGTGGGGTAGTTATCTTTGGGACAAGATTTGTTTAGGTCTCTAAAGTCAATGCATACTCGGATTGTTCCTTGCTTTTTATCTACAGGGACTGGATTAGAAACCCAATTTGTAAGAGGATTAGGGTATATAAAACCCGCCTTGAGCAGCTTCTCTACTTCAGCTTTAATAGCTGCTTCTTTCCTAGGATTAACCGGCTGAAGCTTCTGATGAATCGGATTAGCGTTTTCATACATCTTGATCTCATTCTGAACTATGGATGGATCAATGCCAGACATTTCTTCATAAGACCAAGCGAATACATCTCGAAATTCCTTAAAAAGGTCGGTGTAAATTTGAATTTCTTCAGGGGAACATTCTACTCCAATGAAGAGATTCTTGATCACGTTAGGTTTCCTAGAGATGTTTATAGATATCTTTTTTGAAATCACTGACATATTACCTTCAACATGAAAGTGTGTTGGAGCCAAAGGATTTGGCACCGTACAAACATCACTAGTAAACAGCTCGGAGAACCTAGATTCTACTTCCTGCAATGGAGGAAGAAAATATGAACGATGGTGTAAGTCTTCCCAAGGTAAATATACACCCATTATTACTTCTAGGATTGCTTCATTGGATGGTAAAAATGTGTCTAAGTAGTCCATAGTGGAGGTAGAATTAAGGGTCCAAGCTGGGGCCACATCACCATCTAACTCCTCCTTAGAGAAAGGAGTAGAATGGTTGTCTGCAGAATTGACAATAGGCTGATATCTAAGCTCTGCTGCAGACATAGGAAATGCCATTCCACCAACTTGTCCTTCATCCAATGTGGTTGTAGGTGAAGGCAAGGTCCAAGGGTCTGAAAAATAATGAGTTCAGAAGAACTCTTCCCATGAAGACTCCTTAGATCATGAGACAACATTGATTCTAGCAATAGGAGAGGGAAAATCAAATGTACCCATCAATGAATAATACATCCCAACTCCCAGATTCTCAGTAGGTGGACGAGGGTTATCTATTAAGGGAATAGTAGAATCCAAATTTTCTCGAGGATCAGGTGGAGAATAATCCAATTGATCAACCTTAACAATTTTCCCTTCATGAGGAAAGCAAATGACACGAAACAGAGTCGAAACAACGACATCCATTTCGTATACCCAGTTCCTTCCTAAGAGGAGATTGTAATCTAGGTTAGAATCAATGACTTCTACTTTGATATTAACGACCTTTCCCCCAACACATTTGGGATAGGCCAAGATAATCCCATGCAACTTATGAGAATGTTTGTCAAATGTTGTCAGGAGGGTAGGTGAAGGAACAACCAAAGGCGATCTGATGGCCTTCCAACATGACATTGACATGACACATGTGGAAGCTCCTTCATCAATAATGGTTTGAAAAATGTTAATTTTCTGGTATGTAGACTTCATTTGAAAAGCCATGTGATGAGGGAGCCACTTTTTGACATTAAGCATGTCGAAAGTGAGCACTAAATATTTATTTGGATCAACTGCCCCTATCGCCAAAAGAAGCACTTCGTTGAGCTGGACACGACTGGAGAACCTCTAAAGTGGACATAGCGCATGGACTCTGAGCCAGATCCTCAACAATGGAGTAATTATGGGTGGCCCTAGCATTAGGATTGATAGTCGCGCGTTTAGTGGAACCTTTCAGTATCCGTGGTATAGTCTCAACAGAGGGTCGCTTAATATGAAGGTCGGTATTTCTAGGAGCAGTTTTGTCCTTAGATGTTTTAGTTTCACCGTAATCATGTGAGCGAGTGGCCACATGGAAGTTAGAACCCATCATGAAAACATTTGGTGATTTCTCCCCTTCTTGTTTGCCCCCTGCAGAGGTACCAGGATTTGAATTTGTACCAGCAAGCATCTGCTACCCTTGGGGAAAAGGGTTGGTTAACATAGCTTGAGAGCTAGAAGTCCCTTGCCGCCCTAACAAGTGCTGAGCGTCTTGAATTTCTGGGCAGAGATGAGTTAAATGGTCTCCACTGCATAGATTGCATGGAAAATTGACTTTATTTCTAGACTCATTTTGTCCACCACCAGCATTATTGCCAAGTTTATTTGCGTCAGTCTTCCCATCTTGACTCTTTTTCTTACCTCATCCTTTCTTTTTTCCATTGTAATTTTTATTTCCTTTGGGGTTGGAAGATTGGATGGCATTAACGGAAGAGGGTTGAGAAGACGAAGGGTTAGACGATGTGACCTGATTGGTAGGAGCAGTTTTTAAAGTCAACTGCTGCAATTGGCTCAATAGGTTTATCGCATTGGTGTCTATGGATCCAACTATACCATCTACACGGGGACCTGGCTTCGACTTGGCTATATCAACCTTAGTCCCAGGAGCATCAAGAAATATTTTGTTGTAGAATCCCAAACTGAGAGTAAATCAATTCTAACTGATGGGCCCTAAAAATAGCTTGCTCTTCAGAATAGATTCTGGACAGAGAGACATCCTTAGAGAACTCAGGTTGTAAGGATTTCAAAAATCATTCGAGACGGTATTCAGGAAGAACTTCAACGTTAATAAGCCTCTCTCTTTGTCTCCATTCCTGAATATGATCAGAAATGTGAGTTTCCATATCTTAACGAAAATTGGCCAGAAGTTCAGTTCCGGCATCATAATGGATGGGCAACTGGAAATGATTTAGGAAAATGTTAGCCAAATCGACGAAAGATGTAAAGCTGCCCCCTGGCAACTCTATATACCACTTGGCCGCATTGCTAGTTAAGGTGCATTGAAAAAGTCTCAACCTGACTGAGTCATCAATGAGGGAGTTTGATGAGCACCACAAACGGAATGTGGTTACATGGTCGCCTAAGTCTTCACCACCCTTCCCCTCGAACTTTGGAATGTCTGATGGGAGTTTGGTTGGGACCGGAGGCCAGACCGAATTGTATTTGATTGGATCGTTTGTCAATTTCGTGAGATCTGGAAAATTCAGCGTTGCCAAAAAAGGAAGCTTAGGAGGAGCTTGGGGGTTCCACCCAGATTGGGTGGAGTTCCCAAAGTTATGAAAAGATTGGCCTAGATTTTGTAAGGCACTAGGCTACCTGAAGTAACCAACAGAACCAGTTGAACCAAAAGGCAAACCTTGTGATCCAACAAAACTCGGAGTTTGACCAACTCTGGCTGAAAAACCTCCATAACCAGCGAAGCTCCCTCCTAAAGGATTATAAGGAGTTGATAACCCCTGATAAGGGTTCCAAACAGAAGCTAAGGGAGGAATAATTCAAAATGAACTAACTATGGAGTACGGCCTATTCCGTTGTTGGCCAAAAAATGGATTCCCAGTTCCTATGCCACTAACTGCAGGGTTAGTCCAACCTTGAAAGGGATTGCTGCCTTGTCCTATAGAAGAAAAAGGCATAGATCCTATCGTTAGGTTGGAATGTGGTATATGACCACTTCCAAAAGGAAAACCCTGAAATGAAGCTGACCCACCCATCATGGATGTGGAGGCACTAAATGGAACTGACAGAATACCCTGTGAATGGGTGCCAAACGGGAAAAATCTAGAACTAGATGCATTGGCTTGGGAATTTCCACTCGTAGAAGGAATAGAGGTAGACCCAACTAAGGATGTGCTAGCAAAAGACCCAAATAAAGATGCAGGGGGGATGGAAATAGTTCCCCCCCTTGTACTGATGTTGGAGTCTGCATAGTTGTAGCACTTGTGGTAGAAGCCATGCTTCCAGTGGTGGTCATCGAAGGTAAGTGCGTAATATGACCTGGACTTGATGGTCTATGTGTCAGAGTCCCAAAGTATTGTAATACGTCTGGATGATTAGAAGGTAGAGGAGAATTCAGAGCCGCTAACGACTATGGGAGTTCTTCTACCTCAATGTTATCTTCTGATTGAAAGAGAACTCGAGAAAGAACTGGGGTGTTCCTCTCTAGTTCTGCAGAAGTACAAGGCCTACCTTGAACACTAATGCCCCCGGGGGGAGGATCAATCCCCAATGTGTCAGCTACCACAGGATGAAACCCACTAGTAGTATCACCTTTGCGCCTTCTAGGAGAAGGCTCTAAACTTGGTGGTGAAATACCACGAAGTCTTAGAGACCGTCTAGGCGATTGGTCAGCCAATTTGAATTTTTATTAAGATCTAATTTAAGACTCAAGAGAAAATGAAAGCTAGGCCAACTAAGAGCACATAGCACACACTAAAAAGTCCCTAAAATATGTCAGCCAGTCAAACAACTTTCAAGTATTTTTGCTCCGGGTGATGAGGACCAGACACCAAAATGAAAGAAAGTGAAGTAAGGGGCCTTCCGAAAATAGTCTGGGATAATGACGACCCAGTCCTACCAGCGAAGGTAACAGAGGAAGTTATGCTGACCTCCTAACAATAGCCTGAGTCAGTGCAAGCCCTCAAGCTTCGCAAGGGTGCC
The DNA here is from genome assembly GCA_000404065.3 of Pinus taeda. Lineage (NCBI taxonomy): Eukaryota > Viridiplantae > Streptophyta > Pinopsida > Pinales > Pinaceae > Pinus > Pinus taeda. The sequence goes on from APFE030222076.1 coordinate 110,636, forward strand.
CTCCAGAAGTACCGTTGACAGTGATACAACGTCAACCTCAAGTGCCACGGGATTACCCTCCGCATCCACCTATGTAGATCCCTAGGAGAAGCAACTAAGGTTACTAACTTGTGTCAAAATCCAGGCGGAACAGTCTTGAGGTAAGATCCAACAAGTAGGAGAGGGGGTATCTCTCTTCCTTATCTTCAAAAACCCTCGTGCTTAACTCCCAAATCCGGAGCTTTCATGGTCTCCCTAATGCTATTGGATTTGCACTTGCTATTCAAACTTCTATGTTTGACAGTTTAAAGTGGCCTTGGAGAGTTTTCTCTCCACTCACCTAATCCAAGGCCCTAAAATATCCTAAAACTTTTTGGTGTGTCTAAATTGACAATATAAAAACGTTCTAGTATATTTTAATTAGCGCTTGTTTTTAAATGGGTTGTTCTTAAGTCAAGGGATAAACGGAAATGAAACTTGTGGTGTTTTACGACGCAAAAGAAATTAATAAAAACCAAACTATATGAAAATGCACTCTTCTTGTTCTTTGATAAAAGAAATTTCTACTAGGTTCTAAGGAACTTCTAAGAAAGCAATAAATTTTTCTTTTTTTGTTTTAACAAGCTTCACACTCACAAAAATTAACAAAACTATTGATGCCCTAAAAGATGCACAAACTATCCTAATGCAATAAGTATATGCTAATGCAAAAACTTAGGACTACTCTAAATTAAAGAATGAAAGTAACTTGCTTATCACTTCTAATTAGCCACTTAAGATGTTTAGATAGAATATAAGTTGTTAATGCTCATTTTTGTCCAAAGACTAAAAGCAAATCGCAAGACAAACAAAAATGCACTTTCACTCGCAAAAAGAAACTAAATCAAAACAAGGCCAAAGAAAGCAAAAACCAAGTTTTCAAGAAGTTTTCTTTAAAAACAAAAACAAAAAATGACTTTTCAAAAGTGCTCCAAATACTATTGGAAACTTTGAGACTGAAGAATAGGCAACAAAAACCCTTTGCAAGTTATCAACTCAAAATGGGCGAAGCCTCAACAAAACAGGTGTTTCAAGATGATCCTAATGACCAAAAAGCAGCAAAAAGAGCTTAGTGACAATGATCAAAATATCAAGAAAGACAACTCTCAAAATCGTCACTCAACAACTTTCAAAAAGCGAGAAAAGTAAATGGCCACAAGATGCAGTTTTGACATAAAGCAAGAAGATCACAAAGATACAGTTTGTCACAAAGATTGAAACCAATCTTTCTTCTTTGGAAGACCAAAACAACGAAGATTCTCAGAGAGAAATCTCGTGTGCTCAAACCCAAATGATGACACTTGCAACAAAACAAAACAAAACCTAAACTTTCCACAACTGGAGACAATTCGAAATCAGAAACTTGTTGTAAAAACAGAGACTGGCAACTAAACTTGACTGCTTAGGAAACACTCAAACCAACAAACAAATTTACTAAACAAGAAATATTTTCAAAAATCTTGGAAAATTAGGGTATATGCCACTGTGTCAATGTACAATTGCGTGTATACGTGATTCAACCCAAAGAAACCTACGTATACGCGGGTTCATATGTGGAAACTTGCATACATACGCCTCTATAACTTGGCAAGACTGCGTATATAACAATTCACAAGAAAAAGCAAAAAAGGGGTCTGAAAAAACTGATCAGACTTAGAGTCTGAGTTTCTATAAGAACAAACAACTCAGTTATAGCAAGAAAATCAAAGGCTAAGCCCTGATTGGCTTAAATTAACCCAAACTAGGAACAACAATACTGTTGTCACCAGCAGAGTCACCAATTCTATTGAGGGACAAAGTCCCCTAGGGTCTTGGGTCAATATCCTAGCAGAGCGGGGATTATCTACAACTAAAAACAAGCATTCCACATAGTCATGATACTAATATAAGCAAACTACGCGAAGAGAGGTGCACCTAGGGTTCCTTCGTTCTAGTATATCTAACCAAGGTCCAAACCCTCTTGGAATTCCTTTCGATCCTTCAACCTGCAAAATAACCAATTCAAATAAGCATAGCAGTATATGGACCAAGCATCATAAGGAAATCAACTTCATTGCATATTGAAAGGTAGTTAGCTATATAATTGAAACAACTATTCATATGCAAACTATAATAGCAACATCATAAGCATGAAGAAGATTGATTTCGAGAACAAGACAAATGTTTCTTTATTGTAGATAACTAAAGTAAAACAAGGAATGATATCACCTGAATCTTCCTCTCGCAGGCTCCAAGCGGAACCATCCTCCGGATTCGTCCAATCCCAAGTCTTCAAAAGGCTCCTTCCATGACTCACACAAGGATATCTTAACTAATGAAAAGACATTATAACTCAAGGAAACAAGGGTTTCCTGTAATGGGGGAAGTGCTAGAAGTACAAGGATCTTCAGACCTGATCAGGGATAATCTCAGCAGAGTGATTTTTCTCTCTATTCTCTCCTCCCTTAAGCCTTCCCATTGAAGCCTTTTTATTCTTCTCCCAAAGTAGTTTTTTAGTTGGGAATTCATTGGGAATAGTTGGGCCACGAGCACTAATAGGTAATCAACAAGTAAAACCCGTGATCTCCACCTGAAATTAAGGAGATTTAATTTTTTTAAGTGTTTTAAGACATATACGCGAGTTGGGTATACACAGACCCGCGTACACATGCGTTTAGCTCAGGGAAATGTCACGTACAGGGAGTAAAACACTGTTTTTTAAGTATTTGGAATAGGTCTGGAAGGAGGGGTTGCCCTAGGCCATGAGTGTAGCATCACAAACATCAAGAGTGATATTTGGAGCTATAACACTGAGGCTAAGTAGATAGTGGGATTTGAGTTCCGCACCAAAGATTTTAATCTATATGATCCCCGCGGTATTTGCAAAGACCACTGTACGAGGGTGTATATTCCATGGATCCACATGAAATTTCATTGGTCAAAGGAGGACCCTTGGAGGTACTATTATAATGATTCCAAACTCAATGAACTGATCAGTATAGAAGCAATTTGGAAATCGCCTATGCAGACAACAATAACAAAGGAAGCAACACAAATAACAACAATAGGAAAAAATCTAGTGCATGAAAAGGGAAAGAGGAATATTGTTGAGAACCTAGAGGTAGAGCAAAGCTGCAAGATGAAGGCATGTCCTCTCTTGGAGAAAGAAGCTTTGGCAATATAAGAAAAGAGGGAGAAAAAAATAAAGAGAGCAGAGCAAAGGAAGAGAGAAAAGAAGAGGATGTAGGAAGTAGAACTAAAGCTGTAGGAGAAAGAGAAAAAGTTGAAGGAAGAAATGGGGTTGAGGAGAAGAGAAAGATAAGAGAAGTAGAAGAAGGAAGAAGAACAATTTCAGGGTGCAATGATAGACCAAACAATGGCCATACAAGTTGACGAGTCGAAACAACCAGCATTTGAGGAAGAGAGTGAAGAGATGAAGGATCAAGAGCTTGCTCAACATATTTAGCAATTGTTTGAAGTGACAGACATGGAATTGGATAGGGAGCCACATAATGAATATACTGACCTTATGTTGAAAGCACCAGAGGTCATGTCTCAATCTCTACCACCTCCAATGTCAGAACCAGCCCTGAGCGGGCAAGGAGAAGTAATTTTCCTTGATGATGATTTAGTCATGGATGTGTACAATCTATCATTAGATGAGTTACTGAAGAGGATTATACAGGAACAGAGGAAGAACTTTCCGGATGATCACAAATCACCTACATTCATCAAGGAAAGGGTGATAATGTTAGATACAAGGAAACATCCAACATCCCTTGTAGAATTTAGCTTGGCCTATGTAGGAGAAACAAGTTCAAATGTTAAGTATATGTTGACTGAGAATGAAAATTGGCAAAGAAATTTTAGGCTTCTAGGCAAGAGGTAGAAAAACCTCAAGCATCGACGTAGTATGCAGTTTCCGCAAAGGGGAAAATGTGGAAAATGATAATTGCTGAAGTATCAACACTTGAGAGTACCATGCAAAAGCGCTATGACAGATTTGGCACCGTGCATAAAGCAATTGTCCATGTGCATGGCTCATAGCAGCAAAGAAAAGAGTTTGTTCAAACTCTCAAGAACATACATGCTCCCATCACTCATGTACAAGAGTGGACAATGTAGTACAAAGGTGCCCCGCTTCACTTAGAAAAGAAGATGAAGCCACCGGAAAAGTTGGAGAAAGAAAAGGTTTTATTCTTGATCTAGAACTACGAGCACCTCTCCCCATTTATTATTAGCATACAAGACTCATACGCACAGTTTTATAACAATTTGGATGTCATGGTGGGAATCCACAATATCCCATCAATTGGTTCCCTCACTAATTCTAGTCCTAAGAACCAAGTCTGGTTAGAGATCGATGAGTACATGGAGTAGCTAAGACAAGAGGAAACTAGGGAAGACTTGGAGCTGAGTGCAAATAAAATGCAACAGTACATCAGTGGTCTTGTTATGGTTAACACCATGCTTCACACGCTTCTGAACTAGTTGGATACAGGTTAAACGACCATATACCCATATGCCATGGAGAAAAGAATCTGTTATCAGAAAGACACCGTCAAACTGTTTGGGGACATCATCACACAGTACCAAGCTTGACATCAATATGTGACTGAGAAGCACCAAGTGGAGGTTTGCTGAGTTGGTCTTTCCCCAAACTTCGAAATCATAGTGTTTTGTCTTGTTAGGCTGTCTCTAGCCTATTTTTTTTTACATGGGTACATGTGGAAAATGTAATATTATTTGTAAATATGTTGTAAGTGAAATTCAAAGTGTCATAGTGGAATGTGAAAGGTAATCATGTTATGTAATGAGTTACTTGTGAAGAAGTTGAAGAGTCACGAGGAGAGTCAAAGAGTCACAAAGGGGAATGTCAAGGGTCATCCCACACTTTGCTATAAATAAAACCTGATAAATCATAGAACAGGATTTTGGGAGCCAAAATTTTGGATAGGCCTAGGCTTAGAAAAGGCTTGAGTATTGTGAAGAGCCTTGGCTTCTCCATAGCGTAGAGCGAGTATACTTCTTTGGAGGAGAATGTGTTCTACACTGTAATGTTCCACTATTGGGGCTAGTGGTCATCAATATTGTATGTATGGATGGAACTTTCACTTATAATAATAATATCAAAGTCAACACAATTTCATGCATATGTTGTTACTGTAGTTGGACTATTCTTGTTGCTTTGACAATGTACATTGTTTAACTTATGCATTTTATTATGAACTACTTTGTATACAATTGTACGAATCCTATTGAATGTGTGTTGTTGGATTAACTCATCACTTTAATTTGTGTACTATTCCACATTTTAGCTTGTGATGTAATTCCTCTCATTTTTTCCTTTCAAGATGTGTACTATTACAAGCTTCTAAGGGGTGCACTTCCTTTCCCCCTCTGTGTGTTAGCCTTCATGCATTGCACTTGACTCTCCGAAGGGTCACGCACTTGCTCTCACCCAAATTTATCATACTTACCTTTGCGTGCTACCGCGATCAAGGCATTACACTACCACCCACTGTTGGGACTCCTCCTCCAAACGGTTTTAGGTCTAGTTGGGATTTAGTATCAAGGAGATCCCCTGAATGTTGGCGGGTCGAACACCATCAAAATGTTTGGCACTAGAAGGAGGGCTAGATGAGAAGCTGAGCCCTTAAAGTATTTTTTGAATTTATGCACATATTTCATGACTTGGGTTTAAATCATAACCTCAACATGTTTTTCTCATGTTGTTGATTTTTAAGTGCCTGTGAGCATTATATATATTTTGTCCAGATATAAGTTCAAAGACGACAATGGAACACCCTTGTTTAGGTACACAATTACCTTTGTTGGCTTCTATGACACACATGATGTCCCATCGGATGACATTTCCTGTGGGTTGTTCACTTTCACATTCAAAGGGCGCATAAAGAAATGGTTTCACACATTTCCTTCATCCTCTATACACTCTTTTGATCACATGTTCAAAGAATTATGCCATGCTTTCATTCTTTATGACCGTAAAGCCCTTAATAAAAAAAAAATTTAAATTGCAAAAATCACCTGATGAATCTCTTCAAGATTTTCACGATCATTTTTTCACTACTGTTATGAATTTCTTTAAGATGATGTTGACTAGGAATTTATGGATCAAATATTTCAACATCTTGTTCACATTTATGAGAATCCACATGAGTTATAATCTTTTTAACCTCTCCCAACATACCTCGATGTTAGAGCTTCTAAATCTAAGACAAACAAGGTTGTTGTCCCAAGTGACCCTCCATCCCCTTCTCATCAAACAACTCTAGCTCCACAGGTTAAGGTGGGAGGAGTTATGAATCCACCTGTTGATTTGTCACCATCTCTTCCTACCCCACTTGCCCAGGATTTCTGCACACATTTGGATCGTAACACCAATGGTTGTCATGTGGTCTTATCTCCTCAACCCCTATCCTTTGGTCTCTTTGACCCTCCAGATTTTGGTGTGTTGTGTTCATCTGTTTGGGATCTCACCTGTGATGTGCACAAGGATCAAGTTCTGGTTGGAGTTGGTGTTGACCAATCAACATGCGATATCATTTTTGATGAATATGTGTGGGAGTTTGAACAAGAATTTGCAGTGAAGGATGACCTCCTTCTTTCCACTCCTTATCCTCTTTATCCTGACATCTTCCATGATTCTGTTAGTTCTGTTCCATCTTGTGAAAATTTGTTTCTAGATGTTTCTATTTATGATCATTCTCAAAACACATGGGATGCTAGTTTTTCATTCGATTGTGGAGATACCAATTCTATCTTCTTGATCCACCCAATTTCTCATCTTACATTTCCAGAAACATAGTGGGTGAAATTTATTGCTTTTCATCGTCGCCTCTTTATGATTCGTCAGATCATGAGGAAGCCATTTTCCATCATCTTGAAGTTTCTGACCATGGATGTCGTGATATTTTCATCCATTCATTTGATCATGATTCTGATTCACCTAACATTGATCTTTCTAAGCCACCGATATTTGATGATCCATATTCTAAAGAATTGAAAACCCCTCAAGTTGTCGAGGCACTTCAACCCGAGCTGATGGTTATGTCAAGTTCTCATAGAATTGACGTTAGTTCCATTTCTGATAAAAAAAATTTGAATCTCTCGAGGATCCTCATCACTATGTTCTTTACATTGAAAATCAATCTATTTCACAATTTTTGCATCCTCCGCTAGAATCACATGATCCTATTGCTCATGCATTGGAGGAGTTGTACGTAACAAGCAATGTTGCAAAACAAAAATTTTCTTATTTCTTTATTTTTTCTTGTTTTTAAAGTTCAAAGGTGTGTACATGCTTGTCTTCCATGCACAATGTGATAGGACATCATGATACATCCGCAAAGTGCCTTTCATGTGATTTTAATTTTGTCTTTTCTGTGGATGCATTTAAGCTTCAAATGCATTGGTTTACATTGTTGTATTTTTTTCTAATGGTTTTCTTGTATATCTTTCTTGTCAATCATGCTCTCACCTACATGGGTCAACCAATGCACTGATGGCTACATTGGAAATATCACTTTACGTGAGTTGGCCTTTGCTCTCCTTAGGTTAGGAGTAGGAGTAGTGTTTTCTTTTCTTGTTTGTTCTCTGATTTGCTTACTTTGTTTTGCTTTGTATTGCTTCTTTCCTTTGTTTGTTCGCTTTTGCACCCGTAGATTAGTTTTCTCATGAAACCATGTTTGGATTCTTAGACAAGTAGGGTCAAATCCAAGAGGAACTTGTACAACTATCAACACTTGGTTATCTTTATATTCCCTCTCTTATGCGAATCTTGCATTTCTTCTAGTCAATAATACACTAATGGAAAATACATTCCTTTCAAAGGGAGTCATGGTGGAATCACGATGCTTGCACTTTTAATTAGTACCACCTACTCTAATCAGCTTTCTATTTTTAGTTAACCCTTGTCAACTCAATCAAAGTAGAGTAAGGAGAGGGGGAAAGTTTAACAAGTATGTCAGAGGTATATATAAATATCCTTCTCTGAAGGGAAAACCCTTCTTCTCTCAATAAGTCAGGATCCCTCTTCTGCCTCATGAAATAAATAAGTGCCTATGCATAATTCTTTGAAAAAAAATAAAATGAAAAAAATAAAGTAAAGGGTGAAAGAAGAGAAAGGATTCCTACACAGAGAGGTGAAGCAAGTAACTCCGACGAGGTACTGTCCAGGCTCACTGGCAGTGGAGCAATGCTTGTGTTCCTGTAGTGACTTCGTCGGGGTACTGTCGAGGCTTGCTAGCAGTAGAGCAACATCAGAGATGAAACTAAAACTCTGACAGTCTATTTTACTTGTGCATCTATATAACCCTCATCCCCAAATGAAAAAAAGTTAGTTTGACTTGGCTTGGTATATGTGCTTCTGATAAAGAGAATGGTAGGGGCTACATCTTTAAATCAATCTAAGTGAAGAAGCTATGATAACAAAATAAATAAATAATAATTTGAGAAGATTTAGACTCAAATTTCATGAAACAAGGTCCATACAGAGAGCTGGAGTTCTACCAATGTGTCGCCATTGTTGTAGCGGCTATAATAACCCTCCAAAATTTTGCATATGCTTCATTTTGGAGCCTCCCTTCTAAATATGAGTAGCTCATCTCACACTGATCTAGGTACTTGTACTTTGAATAAGCTTTATAGTTTTCATCTTGGCTTTTTTTTCTCACTTATCTCTTTTTATAACTCACTAGCCGATCTCTTGACTTGGTCTTTCAATAATTTCGAGCTTACCTTAGAGAACTATGCAATTCTTAAGGGAAAATGGCATTACTCTTGAGAATTGTGCAGTCTTGACTACCAGTGGGCCTTGAGCTTAGGAAATGCATAGTACTAGATGGTTTCTAGCCTTGAGATGGGAAATTTCATAGACATGAGAGGCAACCCAGAGCCACTCAGCCCTTAAATTTCACATAACCAACTTTGCTCAGAAATGCTTAGGCATGAGCCAGAGAGTTGCCTGATCCTTTCCAGAACTATGAAATATTTCCGAGAAATTCATGAAAGTTATCCTGAAAGAGAAAAAATAAATCTTAAAAAATAGGGATCTATCTTTAATAACCCGAAGGAGGCACTTGCAGTATTTTTAGAAATTGTCGCTAAGTGTCACTTTTTCCTTGATTTTAGGGAGGCACGTCATAAACCCTAAATTGACCAAATCTATTTAATTGAAGCTGCTAGAGCTCATTTTCACATTCAATCTTGGAGCTCTAGCATTCCCGACGAGATCAAGGAACCTTCGGTGCGAGCGTTGTTGCTTTTTCAGGTAAGTTTTACTTTTCTATTCTTTTGCCATTTTTTCAATCATTTTTGTTGTTTAGCTTATGAGAGTCTTGTTTCACTTGTTTCTTTGAATCAATGTTGGAGTTTTAACTTGTTTTAGCTTGTAGAAATGTTGTTTCAAGTTTTACATTTCCTTTCCCAAGTGTTGCATGTGTTACCCTGTTTTTCACTAACGGTCGCTGTTGCGGTGACTCCTTTCACATTCTTTCTTTTCCTTCAGTTTGATTGATTCTTGCACTTGTTTCACTTGCATGTATCATCACTTAGTCAGATCTACACTCAACATCACACCATCCTTTAGATCTGCTTTATTTCACACTCCCCTTGGGCAGATCTGGGCTCTCCTTGTCTAGATCTCACACTTCACTATATTCACTGCGCAATCTAGGAGATCAAGGCCTCGGCCTTGGCTTCTAGAATCGAACAAAGGATGCCCTGTCCTGGCTCCAACTACACACTGTGAAGTTCCAAGAGCCATCCTCCCATCTTGGCCACTGAGAGTGCGCAATGCGCAATCTCTTTCGGCCTTGGCCCAAGACTAAACTGCACATTGTGCAGTTCCAGTCACCAAGATTTCCGACTCACTGCTGGGACTGCACAATGCGTAGTTCCAACAACTAGCCAATGACCTTTGACAACCAGAATTTCGCAATCTATCCCATCATGAACCTGGTTTGTTGCTTGGTCTTGTCTTGATGTTTCTTTGGTGTTAAGCTGACATTTTCTTGCCACGAGTGTCCTCTATGTCCCATAGGTACAACAATTGTTGAGCATATCTCTAGCATCTACAATTAACATGGCACCCAAGAGAGCTGCATCAAAGGAAACTGCCGAGAGTAGTACTTGAGAAGCCGTTGAGAAGATATTAGTTAATCTACCAGTTTATGCAGACAATGAACTATTCATTGAGAAGGGTACACCATTTATTATTATTATTATTATTATTATTATTATTATGTAAGGTTGGTAGTAGTTCCTTTTTATATTAATTATATATAGGTAGGTAACAAAAAATATGTTTGGTGGCCTGAACCTACCCGAGGGAAACCAGGTCTATTGGCCACCAATCAGCATCATATGTCGTCCAAAATTTAAACACTTTGAGAATACCCATTCATGCTAAATATACTACTGTGTCTACTATATGCTTAGTCCTTTGATTTGAAAGTAAATGCTATTCGACCAAATCAACATAAAACCAATTTTTTTTTTTTTTTCTATTCTAATACAGTATTAGATGACTCAATAGGGGCTGGGTCCTTTGCACACGACTCAGGCACTTCATTCTGCAACAAGGTTTGAATTTGTTTTTCAATTCGACCAAAACAAACATTTTGATGATATTGAGGTACTTGCACTACCTGAATCTCCTTTTGGATGTCCTTTAGGTTTAGCTCCTCTTGAAGAGATTGCATTGGTTCTTTCAGGTCCCTGTGTGTTTTCATGGCCATGGCCAGTAGGTGCTTCATTACCCAATACAACTGAATTGTCTATCTAAACAACGTTTTCCGACCTGTGGTGTGCCCCATATCTATGAGCAGGGGTTCCCCATTCCCCCATTGGAAGCGGTTCTATCGCAGCCTTGGAATTTAGCTCTGCCTCCCATGTTGAAATTGTTAGCGCTTGGAATTCACCTAGGCTGAGATAGACAAACTCTCAAGGCTACATCAAACCATTTCACCTCGTAGCTAGCCCTACGAGGTATGAGAAGGCTCTCTCGGGTCAAAACTCGATGGATTTTGTCAATAGGATCAGTTGACCAATTAGGAACAAGGATTTTAGGCTAGTAAACTGATAAGGGGATTGATTTAAAGATTTTTGGTTTTTTTGGTGGCAATTGGAGAGAATGCAATTCAGGGTGCGGGGATTGAGCACAGTTTTTGCAGGGGGATCTTTGGGGCAAGGTAGGAGTAAGCGCTGATGCCTTAATCTGAGATGGATGATCAGGGATGATAGAGAAGGAGCTAAAGAGGGCAAAAAACCATTTGAATCCTCTCTAGATAGCAGAAAACATAAATTTTGAACAAACTAAAAAGCTGAGCATGTCAAAGCATGTATTCAAACTTTACCACTTCATCTGTCCAAATAGAAGCAAAAGAGAGATGTAGAATACATAAACAAACTTACAATAACATGTAGAGAACACACCATCAACACTACAATCCACAAGAATCCACAAGGATGTCTGCAAAACCCTGGCCTTCTTCCTCTTGAAATTGCAAAGATAGATGTACAATATACAATGAAACTTTCTCCCCAAGAGTCCAACCTTCCAACCTCTCAAAATGAATAAGAAAACACATAATATAGGCAATCTAACCTCTTCCCTTGCCTCTAGGGGTCGAGCTCATCCTTTTAGGAGCAGTTTGAACTAATTCCAAACTAAGCACTAGATAATAGGCAGCTCAACAACTTGCCTCTATTACTTAGCTAACTGATTCATGCATTAATTATTCACTTTTTACATCAAGGAAGCTTCTAGAAGAGTAAAGAGAGGTAAAATCTATCAAAGTGCCATGAAAATATTACATTTATCCATCATCTACAAGTAAAAATGGTCAACCATAGTCAAAACAGTGTTTTTTGACCAAAAAAGTCAATTTTGGCAAAGTTAGCTCTCACATCCGCGCCCCCTGGCTCTCATGTCCGCGCACCTTTGCAGCAACTTTTGAGTGGGTTCCACTGGTCCAAATCAGGTGCAAGATGGCTCATTGGAAAGCTTGGTCTGTCTACTTTCCATCCCAAATCGAATTTCTGAATTTGGAGTTGTTTTTCCCCTTCAAAAACCATTTCTCCCAAGGTCACTTTCTGCAACTCAAAAAGTGGGCAGAAAGTCATTTTTTTGATGTATTTTGAGCTTTTGGAGGCTCAAATCTCAAAATTAAACTTCTCCCGAGTACTGGTAATTTTTCTTTTGGCATGCCCTTTCCAAAAATGCCAAGTTTGCAAAATTCCGAGCAGTCCTTCAAAATGTTCGCGCGCACGACGCGGACGCGACACGGAAAAAACCTGTAATTTTACCAAAAATTTACAAAATGCTCCAAAATTTTCAAAATTTTCAAATCTTGATGCTGGATCAAGGCTGATCAATATCATGATGAATGAAGGATGCTTCAGCCAAGATGGATAGTGGATTTGTCCTTTTCTTCTTCTTGCAGGCCTCTATAGCTTTCGTTGGAGAATTTTGTTTTTAGCCTTACAAACATGCAATCTTGCCCAATAGTGTGTTTTCATGTGACGCACCAACTCTTTGTCACGATTTGCCTTTGCCAACAATCTCTCCAAATGTGCATTTACACGAATAAGCATGGACTCCCGATCAACACGCAATAAGTCACCAGGCCTCCTACGCTGCAAAGTTCGATCACTGCGGATCCTCCATATCTCATCAAGCTCTTTTTCATCCTCCAGTTGTTTGTTACGCTGCTCCAAATATGTGTTTACCCATCTTGACATGTACAATTTTCGTTGCAGTGACTGAATCTCGGCGCTCTGCTCTTGGATAATATCCCTAAGCCCTGGGGTAGGAGAATCATCGTCAAGATCAATAACTGGAGCACCGGACACTCTCCCCTCAACCATGGGCTGTTTTCCCCTCTCTGCTACCTGTGCTACTGAAAGAAACGAGGCCCCTTCCACCTGGTGTGGAGATAACACTCGCTGCTCTAAAGATGACGACGAGACCCCTTCCACCTGGTGTGGAGAAAGTACTCGTCGAGCTGCAAACAAGGTCCTATGACCTCTCCAATATTTACATTGTAGTGGGGGAACAAGATGTGTCGGCACCATAAGCTCTGCCTGGTGAGATGGACCTCCCTCCTCATGAATAATCTGTGGCTCTGGATGTGCTCCACTGGCTCTGGCTGTGACCATGAAGGCGCTGAAAAGACCTCATGAGAAATGAAGTCTGCCCATGAAATGCCCTGCTGCCTCAACTGGTGGGAAACAACAAGTTGAATGAGACCATGATGGCACAAGCTCCGCAACTGCTGTGCTGGGGTCTGTCTCTG